>VWZW01006874.1:6159-121876 GCA_013397115.1 Edolisoma coerulescens
TTTTAATTTCTTGAGACCTTCTTTACCACATTTTAAGTAATATTCCCTTGAAGGCCCATTGCACAATTCATTGTGTTCATTCAGTCTTCCACCACAAATACTAGAATATGATGGAAGGACATGTGTGACCCTCACCACCAACAGTTATTTTATTTTCTAGGTTCTAGCTTCAGTATCTTTCTCACATTTCCTTTTAGATATTTGCATTCTTTCAGTAAAAGTGAAATCGGCAGGGTTTTTTCCCTCCTTTCTGTACTTAAATTGTATCATAGGTTTGTTTTGACATCTTTGGCATGTTTAAAGTGAATGAAGTAGTGAAAAAAAAATCCATACATTTGGATTATTTGGATCATGGCTGAACGGACTTCTTTCATATTATTTCTAGTAACAATGCAAATTTTAATATCAAGTTTACTTTTATTTATAGCAGTAGGAACTCACTTCAATGAATTTACCCTGAACTTTCACTGAGTAGAGTCTCTGACACTTGAAGATCATTGAGGTTCCTCTAGATTTTCCTCAGTAATATATCAGAGAATGAATCTGAGATCTGTTTACTGGAGTATGAAAGGGGAAGTTTGCAGCGGACAATATAAGGCCCAATTTAGTCACCATCAACAGCATCCCTGAGAAACCAATGGCTTAGCTTTTATTTGCTGAGAACATTCTCTGTACAAGCTGATCCTTGGAAGAGACAAGCAAGTGCATAATCCTATTTACAAGCACTAGTAGTCCATTGTCATATCTCTGACACATTCCTATAGAAGTATTAAATACAGCTCAGCCCTTAATTACTCTTTCAACAAAGAAATGCCAAACAGCCATCTTTAGGGTCTTGTGTTTGTTATTTTTTTTCCTTGAGCTATCTTCTGAGGCATAAAATATTACTTATCATTTAACAACCTAAACAGCCATTAAAACACCATCTGGAAAAAAAAATGAACAAGGAATATACACCCAGGTATTAAGTCCATTTGTGTATGGCATTGGCTTCCAAAACCACCTAGTCTTATTAATTTAATGATTAGACAATAAAAAAATATGTCCTGCTCATTTATATTAGTGCAACATCTAATAAAACACCATCCAAGCCAGAACTTGGAGGAGAAATTTATTTTCATATTATTCACAGTGAATTGCTCTTGATATTAATTACACAACAGCAATGATATTGAATCCATTGCTCTTTAGAGCCTACCGTACCCTGTAGTCTGACTGATCTTCATTTTCCTTTCACAAAATACCAGGGAAAATAAGATAGCTGTAATACAGAACTGGACATGTACAAGCTGAAATGATCCAAAGTAGCTGCAAGAAAAACCTACAGAGTCACAGCTAACAATGTTGTGTTCAAGGCCAGGAGATGGGCAGTAGACGAAAAAAGTCACTACCTAATGGAAATAAATCTTAATGTTGATGAGGCAAGGGAAATTAAGGAACTGATACAAAAAAGCCCAAGATAACCGCACTCTGCCTTAATCAACTCGCTGTTTAATTTTTTCTAGCTACGGTCATTTATGGTTTCTTTAAAACCAGGGAGACAGTTCCATTGTCCTGCTGGGATCAATGTTATTTTCTATCAATTTAGGTTTGCTATTGTCCTTGAATTACAGTAGATGCTGTAGTATAAACCAAGCACGGTTAAAAATCAAACAAAAATAACCACCCAAAAAGTGTTTTCTTTGCTCAGTCAAGCAGCTGTGGTTTGGACAGTCCTTAAATATTAAGAAGCTTGGAGAGAGAGAATGAGACATTTAAATAAAAATATTAATTGGGAAGATGGAGAATTTAAGGAGTTCTTAAACTAAGTTGAGAAAAATTTTGAAGGTGGAAATAGAGAAGTAAGGGATAAAAAATTTCAGGAAACTTAGAAGATAATAAAGAAGCAATTTGCCCACTTATATATAGATTTTTCTAACATAGCTGAGAAAGGCGGTCTCTATTATTTTGTTTTAACTTTCTCAAAAAAGTTCTGCCCCCATTAGGAAACTTTTCAAAGAAAGACAAATGGAATTCAAGTAAAATTGGTGAAACAGCACCACCTAGAAAGAGCTACTCCAAATTTTACACACTGATGACCAACTCACACATATAATCTAGCCATAGAAGTTTCCAGGAAAAAGTTCCCTACATTGTGAAATTGAAAGAGTGAAGGGATTTTTACATCTGAGAAATAGAAACCCTAACTCTGTTATTTTCCTCTAAAAGAGTCAAAAGATAATATCACATCTATAGGAAACCAGACATGGATGCCAAATTCTAAAACTTGCTTTGTTGAAAGTCTTAGAGGTATTTCTGGTGAGTTAATTGCTCCTTTTTGTAGAATGACCATGTAAAATGTTATAAAATAAGGATAACTGAAAGTTTCGCCTGTGGAGTTCAATACAAGAGGACAAAGAGACAAGGACTGTGCAAAGACCATGATCTTTTCCTGTTTCCATGGTGATACAGTTCCGGAAAAGATACACCCATTTAAACTAGTGGATCCTGCTAAAATATATTATTAAGCAGATGTAACTGTGCTGGTTAAGCACTGGAAGGAAGTTCCTGAGCCCTGTTCAAACTCTTTCCATCCCTCCCCATTTAGAGACCATGGGCTAAGAGGAATCACAATGTAGAAAGGCCACAAAGAGCATGAAGATTCATGAAGCCTCACATTTTGAAAAAGATAGATTTCAGATGTACAATCTCCAGAAATGGCCCACATTCCTTACATATTTATTGTATACAGATTTTCTGGATAAAAAAGTCTCTGAGATGTTTCTATCTGTTGATTAGACATCTTCATAATCTACCTATGTTGCTGCATGCTGGAACTTAAAAGTCACAATTTACTGAAGAGATGAATTTTGATGATTTGGTTTTGAGTTTTCTCTCATGTGTATGCACTTATAGTAGTAAGGAAGATGAAAATTTTAATTGGAGATAGAACTTGTCATCATACTAACCATATCTATTAAAAAATTAGACAAGATATTGAGCATCCATTTCCCTCTTCCAAACCTTAAACCTCAAAACTGAGGTTAAGAAGAAAATGCTCAATGTACTTATGTTAGGCCATCCTTGAAATCAGCATAGATCTGAGAGGTGTTAGTAGGGATACAGGATAATTATCTCCCATGAGAAACAGAAAGACAGATAGTCATTTTCTGTTGTCACTGCAGGGGAAGTAGAATATAATATGTGAAAAGATCAATCTCTATTTAGCTCATTGTTTCTGGTCCTGAACAGAATTATGAATATTTCGGACTCTTCATTTCAGAGTGGTTCTTTAGTCTTCATTGAGAACCAGGAGAGAGGGAGTGACTGTTGTGTAAGGAGTGTTCCTTTATTTTCGCTGGGGTGTTTCCACTCTTGATTGATTGAGTTTATCCTGTTGTGTAGTTGTTGCTTGGCTTATCCTGTGTAGATACCATGAGGGCACTGCTACCCAGGATGAAATGTGCTACATCCTGCAACGTGCCCATGAAAGATCCATGAATGCTGAGGTTTCTGTTGTGGGGTTATCTATTGTGGCAGTGGTGGGGACCTGTTGGTATTAGGCTCTAGGTTACACAACTCATAAACAACTTGTCTCCTCATTTTACCTAGAAAATAATTACTTTATCGTCTTTCCCTGGTAACATCCAAACTCCACTGGACTATTTTTCCTTCAAGGTAGACCAACCTTGGAATATTTGTTCCTGGCTTGACTTTAAGTTTGAAGTTTCTTGCTTCTATTTCAGATACAAGGAAGGGTTCAGGTGTCTGACAACTGAGCTAATGTTTCACTTCTAGCAACTGGTCTAGTAAAAGGTAAGACCTCTATTTGCTCTACTTATGAGCCTCTATTACAATTATCCTTGAATTTGCATCCAGAAGAGGGCAATAAAGGTGATGAAAGGGCTGCCAGTAATGTCCTGTGAGGACTAGTTGAGGTTTTGTCTGGTTTGGAGAAAAGATGGGTGAAGGGTGACCTCATGGCTCCCTACAGCTCCACAAGGAGGTCGAGTGAAGGGGAGGTGCTGATTTCCCTGGTATCCAGTAACAGGACACAGGGCAGCAATTCAAAGCCGCAGCAAGGGAGGTTAAGTGTGGATGTTAGTAAGCATCTCTTTACTGAAGAGGTGCTCAAGCGTTGGAAGAGGATTTCTAGAGAAGTGGTCAATGTCCCAATCCTCACAATGTTTAAAAGGCACCTGGACAATGCCCTTAGTAAAGCGCTTTTGCTTGGTCAGCCCTGGGGTGGTCAAGAACCTAGACTGGGCTGTTGTAGGTCACTTCAAAATGAATAGTCATATTAATTAAAATATATTCTATTCTATTCTATTCTATTCTATTCTATTCTATTCTATTCTATTCTATTCTATTCTATTCTGTGATGTAGCTGTCATGGTTATTACTAAATGTGTTCAGGCAGCATTCTGCAAATTTCCATCTCATTCCTATCCTAGCCTTTTAGAGAAGTCCGTGTTTCTGTTTGCCTCCACCCTTTTCATCTACTCTCCCCAAGAGCCACCCAGAAGTTTGTACATATTCACCAATTTCCAGACATACACCAGTGTTGGTGAAACAAATTTCAGTAACTTGGTTAATCGCCATAAACTAAATGCGCTTCACTAGTAGAGAAAATCCTTTATTTCTTTTTGTCTCTCTCATATCTTCTGTCTCCTCATTCAAAAATCCTGCAGCACATTCCAAATTGTTATTCTTAAAAAAGATCCTATGTCAGTGTGCTTAAATCCTGCTTTTCCTGGGCAATCCGTATAATACAGCAACACACCCATTTGCAGCTTCTCATCTATGCCTAAAAAATCAGGTTCTTGTAAAAATACAGTTCAAATTATTTTGAATCCTTAAAATATTTTAGGCATTTTCATTTTTCTTTTTTCTCTTGGCTGTCAGACTTGCTTTCAGAAAAACTTTTGTAAATTAAATTTGATCTAACTATCTCGTAGTATCATCTCACTTATTACTTTTTTTTTGGATTAAGACACTTGCAATTTCTACTCCCAGAGTAATATAAACTGAGTAATCTTCCACAGATTTCAGGGCTCTAAGATAATATAAAATCTTTAATGACATATTTTTATATAGTGTTTAATTAATTTGACTTTTTAATTGTAGAATGAAATAGTAAGTAAGCAGAAAGGCAGTCCTCGTTTACAGTTATCAAATTATGTCCTTAAGAAACACAGAGAAATGAGTCACTGATGAAAGTAATATTAAATTTAGCATATTATGTATTAGCTATCTAAAGCATAAGTGTTTATGATCTTTAATAAGATAGACATTTTAAACTTTCACATTAAAATTCTGTCATACAATTTCAAAACAATAGAAAGACATTGAGAAATGCTACATTACTATAGAATCTGATGCAAAATTTTAAGAAAATAGAGATTTTTAGTAACCTATCTTGTTTTCTTTAGCCAGCTGAGTCCAAAATAATCTTTTGAAACTCCGCAATCACAGGAAGAAGTGTGTTATTTTGCTTCTCTGATCTCACAAGTTTAAATGACAGTTCCAAAATGAGCATGCCTTTCCTGTAAATCCAGCCTGACTTCTGTAAAATTAGAGCTGGGACAATGTCTCCTTTTCAGGGATCTCCATCTGACACATAAAATAGGTTGGGTGAATTTTATACTGACTGTGCTGCTTTTGTTTCAAAACATCCAAAGGAGCCCAGACTGACCACTTGGGTTAGAACACATAGGACACTTGGAATGTAGAAAAGTGAACTGGAGGAGATTAATTTGCCAAGCACAAGTTAGGAGTGCTTTGTCTACTTTTTAGAAGAGACAATTCCTTATGGACCCCCTGGATTCTTCGTACCTAATCTCCAAAATCAACATGATTTTACTCTGAGGTAATCATTTCACTCACTAGGTATGTCGGGTGCCCACAGACCCGTCTCCTGAAACTGCTGTAATTTTGAGCAATGCTTTAAAGAGACAAGGTGTGAGATGCTGGTGACACTTTCTTCATGCAGAAGGAATGAGAACTTTATAAGGATCTTTAATATTTGGAAAATGCAAACATCTAAGGGATAAAGTATATTTGTCAGAGTGAGGAAATTCATTAACTGAGAATGAGCAGAGAGTCAGGGTTGATTCTTTCCTTAGTATGTCATATATATTTTTCAACTTTCAGTTTATTATGCCCAAGAGTATCTTAAAAAGTGAAATTTTAGCAACAAAAAAGTTTTATTTTATAAAACCTGTTATTATTTAGAAAGCATTTTGTTTGTACAGTTATATCAATTTTAACACTGCAGCCGTTGTGAAAGATCTGTACTGCTTTAGCAAATAGAGGGGCAGGTTCTATTATGTTAATGACTGACATTGAAGCCACCAAAAAGGCTTTAAAATGCCATTACTTCACTGCAGTGTCATTAGAAATTTGCAAGGAAGGAAACTGGTTTAAGGTGATTTTGTTGTTCTTATTCAGTGTAAAAGACAGTAGCAGAATTGACAGTGATAGTTTCATTTTGACAGGTCTCTTTCCTAGGCTAGTTTTGAAAACCCTACACATATTTTAATCCAAGTCAGTGACACATTTTAGTACCTGAATAGTAAGATCAAAGACTGTCCAATAGAGAAATTTTAGCTGAGTGCAATGTACTTATACGTAAAACAAGACATTGGAATTCAGTGTTCTAACCTAGTTAAGCAAGGTACAAGCAACTCACTCCCTCCCCACTCCCTCCCTCTGGAATGGGTGGACCACCCATTGAAACCCTAATCTTGAAAGCAGTGAGAAGTTTCTGAAGTAGAATCCCTATCTCCTGTATATTTAATTGTTGATCATAAACACAGTTGCATCACTCAGGGACAGAGTGTTGTGCCATTTCTATATCCAACTCCAAATCTTGGAGCACTGTTGCTTTCAGCAGTACTTTGAAGATGTGAATAGTACAGCCAGAGGTCCTTACTCATGTGAAAACAATTAAATCTTCTAACACTGAAAATGCCAGAAATATTTCTTTCTCTTCTTTTGAACTGGTTTAGTTAGTCAGATAATTATGCTTCAGTTTTATAATTAACAGATATGTGAGAGTTTTTGTTATGGATCATAAAAAATAAAGCTATTCTTCACACACGTAGTAAGTCTGACTTTCAAATCTGAATATGCATGATCATGAAAAATATTATTTAAATGTGCTAATTATTAATAAAAAAATCTTGAAATGGAATAAATCTTTTGAGATCATCTAGTCCAACTGCACTGCTCAGGAGCATTCAGATAGAAGAGGTTGCCCAAACAACAAGACGATCTTTTAGGTCTCTTCCAACCCAAACCTATGATTCTATGATAGAGCAGGTTGCCTGGGACTGTGTCCAGCTGAGTTTTGGATATCTTCAGAGACGGAGATCTCTGAAGATCTCTAAAGATCTGCCATTGGTGATGGGTTGGATGTGGTTGGTGGGCCATACGCTGCTCCTTACATGCGCTGCTATCTATTCTTTGGATTTATCTCAGTGGTTTGCAGATGGGAAGGGGAAGGAAGGCTCATGGTATCTATCACTGCACAAGCACTGAAGAATTGATGAAAACTAGTTAGCAGACCAAGCTGGTTTTAACCCTGGAGTCTGTAGTACTCAGCACACATGGCATTATAGGGGATTATCCAGTTCTTAGAAATATGTGAGATAAAAAAAAAAAAAACAAACTAAGAAAGCTCTTGAGGGGCAAAGAAAAATAGATGAAAGACAGAGAGTGGTCAAGGAGACACGAATACCTGTCCATTCCAAAGGACTATAGGATTTGAGGGTGTGGATACAGTTTTCCACTCTTTTGAAATAGGTTTCTTTTTTTGATACTATAATTTAATTACTGAATACAACAAAGAAAAGGCATTATTAGCACGGAGCAGTTGACCAGTATACACTATCCTTCATCTTTCCTGAAAGGACTGCAAATAAGCAGATTGCCTCAGGCACAGGAATGGTGCTAATACAGAGGGCAGTACAGCTTAGGTGACACAAAAGAGAGAGTTCTGATCTAGAAAAGCACTTAAGCATGCAGACTACTTAAAGTCCATTAAAATCAGTGGGAATCATAAATGTGACTGATTTTTGGTGTGGTTAAACACATGCTATGCACTGAGGTGGTGCTTCCAGGCAGTGAACTCTGAAACATGAGGGGTCCTACAAAATGCAGTGGTCCACTCACTGGGGATTTATCTCTCTTTACTAAATCAGTGTCTTTTGTAAACTGGGGATTACAGTATTTCCTACTTTCTGTCCCTTGTCTGAAATGAAGGTTTCTCAAGACAGCAGTACTCCTCAAGCACTTAATCTCAGCGTAACAACAAAAAAAACCAGGAGTAGTTTCTGTGTGAGGATTCTCAATGCTTAAATGAAACATAATTCCAAGCAGACACTAACAAAAAAAAAAACTTCCTGTAGCTCTAACATGCCAACATTTTATTCTCTTACTGAACTTTTATCCTCTTTAAGTTATTGTGCTGTTTGATTTTTACTGTTTGGAGAATTTAGAACATAAAAGTGATCTTCACCTTTGTTTTCACACAGCTTTAATAATAAGCACTATGCTGCAGATCTGGTGTGCATGGGAATCAATTCTTATATTCTCACAGTAGTGGCTATAAAATATGGAACATAAAATCTCATCGCTAGATACTTAGTAATTACAAATAATTCATCTTCATCTCCAACCTTCACAACAAAAGTATTAGATTAGACTTAAGGAGCTGAGGTAGGTCAGTAGCTGAGAGATATTTGAGCACTTTTTGTCTTTCTAGGTCATGTTTCCATCAATGCAAACCAGTGAGCCATTTCTGATGGCATAAATACAACACAGTTCTGTTGTTAATAGTCCAAGTATACTTCCAACAAATAAAATACAGAGACAGCATTTTAAATTATTTACCAACAGCTGGCTGAATTTAGTAACTTTCTCTAGGTTTTTTTGAATGCTACCCAGCAAGCATAAATACCAAGGCACATCCTCAAACGGAAAGCAAGGACAGACTGAAATATTGTACTAATCTACCTCAGGCAAAAGCCTGTCTGGACAGATTTTTTTTCTCTATGCCTTCAGGTTTTGCTGCATTACTGGTGGAAATTAGTTCCAGAGGGGAGAGTCTTCTCTTGAGAATTTGTCATCACCTGCCCCCTCAACAGCACAGAAGGAAAGAAGCATTTCCCCAGAAAACTGGAACCTAAAGCATCTTAGAGAGTAGCATGAGTTTATTGGCTTGTAGTTTGCAGGGAACTCCCTTGAGCTGTAATAACAGCTTGTGCTGTCCATAGCTAATTCCTCCTTTGCAAGCATTGTGGGAGAAATTTTCCTGAGCAATGTGCTCCCAATTGTTCTTTATTCCCAAAATCTTACAGTAGATACCAGAATTACCAAAACAAACAGCCAGGAAACTCACAACACTTCAACAGCTGAGAAATCTGAATTTGGTGACTAGAAATTAGGTTCAGACAAGCTGCATATTGCCACAAAGCAAGACAGTAACTAATTTCTGTAAAACAGAAATATTTTTAGTTTTCCAACTGTGTGTAAGTTTTAATAATTGATGTTGTAAATAGCACCCCTTTGACATAGTCCTTAATCGAATGAAGACTCAGGAAATTGGGTTATTTTCTTAAAGACAAATATAAGTGGAAGTTGTCATCTTTTTTGTGCATCTGCCTGACACATATATGTTCAAGCAGAATTCCATACTTCTTCCTTCCATTTTTTAGTCAAAAATTTCCTTATAAGAACAGTTTCCTACTGCTCATTTTATATAATATACAAGTTATTCTGAGTGCAATGTCATTTTAATTAATGATTTTCACAAGAGAGAAGACCATAATCAATTAGGGCTATATAAAAAAGCATTTTAAAGCAAAGGCAATCAAGAAAACCTTTCAGAAAAGAAACTCCTTTTCAGTGAATGGTGCATTGATTTTACAGCTTCACATGCATATTGTGTCACTTAGAGAAAATGTCTCTTCCAAATGCCTGCCTGCTCTTTGGGAACATGCATCTGAAAGCCTAAATAGTTTGCCAAGGTCTAGTCTAATTTATTTACAATACAGATTGTCAACAGCAGTAGGTGGCAATCACCATAGGACCAAAAAATGTCACTTTGAGGGCAAATATAAAATGAAGAGTGAAGATGGTGTTTGCGTACAAGATTAAAATGGGTTGTGAATAAACTGGACTGAAAACCAATACCTGGGATTTATTTTGACTTTTACTAGGTAATTATGAGGGTTAAACAGTATTTTCATTCATAGTAGGTTTCACTAGCTCACCTATTTAGGAAGGCTATGGAATTTTAGGAGAGAATGGTGCTTTTTTTAAGATAGTGTGAACTCTGTGTTCTGTTTCCTTAGAGAATGAATGATTTGATATTCTAAGTGATGGGCATAGAAAGTTCTACATTGGCAAGTAACAGTGAGTGTGAAGCTGTCAAAGTGCAGGTGCAATCCTACTGTGACATCAAGGACCGTCTGGATGATGTTCTTTGTCATATGGTTTAGTTTTCCCTGTGAGAAGCAGGGAGTCGGACTTGATGAACCCTTCCTACCCTTCCTTGTGCCCCTTCCAGCTTGAGGTATTCAATGGTTCATGCTTAGGGCAACTGAGACAGACTGACCGTGGGGATGACAGGGCATGACCTGTAGGATGGTTGCACGTGGCTGAGTATCAGATTTTACAGCAGCAGAAATCACTGACACCAGAAATTTCTCCATGCTGCATGTGGTCAAACCCAGGACTTTTGAATATTCTTATACAAAAAGAAAAAGCACAGACCCCATATGATGGAGATAAGCACTTAAAACAGAAGAAGACATGATGCAAATGTCTGCTCTAAAGGGGGCTTATGGTACCTAGAGGGGACTTACAAGATGGCTGGTGTGGGACTTTTTGCAAGGGCGTGCGGATAGGACAATGGGGAATGGCCTGAAACAGAAGAAAGGTAAATTTAGATTAGTATTTAGGAGGAAATTCTTTACTATAAGGAGGGTGATGCCCTATCCTTAGAAGTGTTTAAGGCCAGGCTGGATGAGGCTCTGAGCAACCTAACAAAGATGTCCCTGCCCATGGCAGGGAGTTGGAACTAGATGATCTTTAAGGTCCGTTCCAACCCAAACCATTCTATGATTCTATGATAATTGGGATTGGATATGTGAAAGTGGGTCATAACTCATGTACCAGTTAAAGATTCAGGCATCTAAGATGTCAGCTATGCCAAAATGGTCTATTTTTCTCTTATTCAGACTCATAATTTCATTTCTTGATGTAAGGAGTTACCCTAACATTTCAGTGCTTGTTGATATTTTTCTGACGACATTTTAAGTCAGTTGAAACTAAGGAGTGGAGCAAGGTAGATGAGGTGCTCCAAAGAAAAACTCCTCAGTATCATAGCTGGTGGATAAAAGAAAAATGAGCATAATTGACTCTTTTTCTGCATACCAAAGCAGCACTATATTGTGAAAATAGGTGTCTATCCTATTCTGTGTGTTAAAAAGTAAAAAACCTCATGTGAGCTCTTCTGGTTCTCACTGTAAGGGACAGAGTCGCAGGGTTAAAGCAGGAGTTATCTTAGAGCCATGCTAAAGAATTATCTCATTGGGAAGTGGAGGGTTGGGGTTTTTTGCAGAACATGCAGTTTTGAAACCATACCACTCAACTTCCATGGTCCTTTTATTCTGTCTTTTAGCCTCATCATATAGGCTTTATACTCTTCTCACTTTTTTATCTGCTTTAAAGAAAAATGTAACTCTGCAGTCTTTGACTCATTCCTGAGTTATACTCCAGAGTAATGAAGTGAATGACAACCCAATATGAAACATATGATTGTGCAGAGTGAATTCCATATTGGCCTGCACCCTGCATAATTGCCTTGAAGTCAATCTAAGACATGTAAGCTATTGCAGAATTTTTTACATGGAAGAAAAAAAAAAAAATGAAAGAGCCCATGTCTAGCATTATGTTTTATCCCAAGCCAAATGCGTAGACAGCTTGCATTTGCCAGCCTTCTCAGAAAGAGCCTAAAGGGACCTGTTTGCCAACATTTGATTCCCTGGCAGCAAGCTTTTTGTATTTCCATTAATTAGCCAGCTCAGGGTGTTTGCTGTTTCTCTGGAATACTCTAGCCAAGGGCAGACTCTATGGACAGACATCAGAAAAAAGCCACTGACTCTATAGAAATCCCTTGAAGAATTCCATCTTCATCGCTTGGAGGATTGGAACAGATGCACGGAAGAGAGGAGTCCAGGAACACAGATTTTTATGTATGGTTTTATCAGAGCTTAACAATCCTATCGTGGCATTTGTTTGACTTGCCAAGCAGAAGGCAATGGTTTCATCTGTACCAGGCACTCAGGCAGAGCAGCTTGTTAGATACCATAAGCAAATATGCTACAATGAAAGCATACTTAAATTTGTTAGAAGCAGGGGGCTGATTTTGCATCAGAAAAGTCTGAAATATCAGCGCTGGTTAAATGGAGCTATAGATGTATAAGCACACGCATTTGAAGATGCAGACATCTCTTTACACACAACCAGAGCAGAAGTGCTGAACTAGCACCCAATAGTACTCTGCTATTAGTGACATGGAAATGTCCTGTCAAATAATCTTGAAGAACACAAGCTGTAGCAAAAACATTCAAAATCAAAAGCAATTTTGATTTTTTGTTTTGATATCAGGAATTAATTCTCTCTAGGACTTTAATTATCTCAGTACATTGAAACATAGAAATAAATCTATACCTGGAATAATAATTCTCAGATGCTTTTTGCAAAACTGCCAAAATGCCTGTGAAACTTCTTCAAAGGTTCAGATATTTAAAAATGACCAAATCAAGCAAGTCCATTAAATCTACTAAATTTCTCCACAAATCAGGAAAGCTCATTGAATTGCAGGAAGAGTAGGTTGCTTTCTACATTGTGAAAGCACACCTGCTAACATTAATGCTATGCCTGTGCTATCAGGTTTTCAATGTCTGTTACCTGAACAGCCATGTTCCCTTCAGAGGAATAAATGGAAAGAAAAAGCCCATCTTGAAAGATTCAGAATCTCTTAAAAATAATTGGAGTGAAATGGCAGTTTCTAAAAGATGCATTTAAAACAATCATACAGAGAGAAGATTTATTCTGGTCCAGGTCTTCCCAATGGTCCTGTGAGAAAAGGGTGTGCTTAGTATTCTGTATTTCTGGTTCCAAAGGAGAAAAAGATCCACTAACTTTATAATGAAATCTACTTTCCTCTGCATGCACACTTTCAAACACCTGCCACTTTTTTCCAGTAATCAGATATTCAATCAAAAGCTGCTTTTCAACACATCCAAAGAGGAGCAGATCATTGCTTGGTGCAAATTGTTTTGATTTGATGCAAACTTTGCATCCAAAATGTTGCAATCTTGGTGCATATTGTTCCAATAATTATCTTACTCTCATGAATTTACTGCAGCTGAGGACCGGTTTATTGTAATTTTCTTATTCTTTTTTTTTCTCCCAAGAAATTTTACAGGCAAGAGTGAATTTCAAACCACAACAAACAATCATGAAACTTCGTGAGAACAGCAGTTTTCTGAACAAAAAGACTATTTCAAATAGGAGAAGTTAACAATATTTCACCTTATTGTGCACCTGTCTGAGAGATAGAGGTGAAAAGTGATACACAGAAGCATACACCATAACGGGTCAATGGACCAACTAGTATTTTGACTTTGGTAATGACCTGTAAAAGTGCTTCAAAAGGAGATCTAAGACCTTCATGACACATTTAGTGAAATAACATGTGCACAAATGGAAATTTCCCTTATCCTCATCATATCACTGATTGAAAAGTATGTTTTTGATGTAAAACAGGGGCATGAAATCAATAGAGAACAATTAGCAACCATCCAAGACCCATTCAAGATGAATCACTAAAATTAATTGTCTTTGATTTAAATGTAATTTGTATCAATTAAAAAAATAATTTGAATTTCAAAGCTTTAATTCCTACAAAAACAGTGAGTAAAAAAAAAATATTTATTAAGCTGTAATGGTCACTTAACCCTAAGTATTCTTTGTCTTTCTACACCAAATTTTCCTTCCCTTTGAATGTGCTGTATCAGCAACACCCTCCTTTGATGACTATCAAAGTCCTGTCCCTGGAGTCCAGCTGAAGCTGCAGAAACCTTCATCAAGTTCATGGATGATGGCCTGATAGAAATCACCGAGCCTTTTGATCTTTTTAATTTTTCTTCTTTTTTATTAAGATTTAACTGAGCTTTGTTTCAGAGTAGTGGACTGTGAAACTAGGATGGGGAGATTAGACTTTGCTGGGAAAAATATATGTATGAAATATTACTATGACAAGGTTGTGTGGATAGTTTGTGATGTGTGAAATGAAATCCCTGCTCAATCTGCCTAGGCAATGCAATTAGTGCTATCCTGGTCAGGGAGTTCATGTTAGGAATGAAAAGATTTGTCCTGAAAAGAAAATAGCACCCCAAAAAATTACAAAATAAAAAAAAACTCCTTAAGACAACCACTCTGATTTATCATTTTTATGCATCTACACTGAGTTAAAGTGAAGAGTCATTTTCAAGAAACTTTGGCTAAGTTCTGAGTACCTAGTAAATTCCTGGTCAGAAGAGTAAATGCAAAAAATAATGAACTTGGTCTGGGATTCAGTCACTTTGCAGAGCTGAGAAAACTCAAGGTGACTAGGAGGTTCACATTCAACACTTCTAGTAGAATATACCATCTTAAAAGAGAAAAAAAAATACCACAATAGAGGAATTTTTAATTAAAAGCCCCCAAACAAAAAACAACAACAACAAAAAGCAGCAAAAATCCACCCCACGCCAAACAAACCAAAAAAACAACCTTGAACTTTCTCCCAGACAAAGCGAAACACAGAGTACTGAAATTACTTTATCCTGGAGAGAGAAACAAAATTAACAATATGTTTTCCCTCCTGAAAATATGAATTTTGTTTTTTCTCTTCCAATGATGAAATGCAATCTTGCTTTCCTGTTTTATTTCAATTTATAACAAAGGAAAATTCTTTCAAAAATGGCACTGGTGGAAAACAAATTTGTATCTTTCAGCCAAGCACTGTCTTCAGAAACTATAGAAACAGCTCACTGAGACTGAAGTGGACAGGTTGATTTAGCAGTTAGTTTTTCTCATAACCTTAATATTGTTTAGGATAGAGCTACATAGTCCTGGCTTCAGGGTTTGAGTGGTTTATAAAATTTTGTTCTTATCGTGTGTACAGACATGAAACCCATATTTACAGTATTATGTCGTTGCTGTAAATACAGTTTAAAATGAGATAAAAGTATTAAAAGCCTCTAATAATTTAACCCTGTGTCAGAAATGTGACTGAATCAATTTTCAGATGAAAACAGCACAAAGACTGCACATGGTAGTAAAACCCATGGACTCAGGAAGGTTCCTAGGCACTGGAATGTGTTGCTGGCTCATTAAGCTGTTACTATGTTCTTTGGTATGAATTTTGCCAGCCCTTCTGTAGAGTTCCCCGATAGAGTTTGGCTGTCAAAATATTCCAAAGGTGGTTCCGAATAGTCAGTTCCTACACAGCCTCCTTGTATCTGAAGCCAAGTCACGGTACTTAGCCTCAGTGTCAGGAAACATTTCTGGGCATGTTCAGTTTACTAAAAGCCAAAATATCCTGGCTTTTGGCTGTCCAGATGTGTGCGTTCCCTGCTGGTTTTCATAAGGGTAGAAATAGACAGAAACCACAAGGTTACTATGATTATTTCTGATTGAAAACATAAAGGGGTTAGAATGTATGATAAAAATCAAATTAAAAATTCTTTAAACACTGAAAGCATGATTGAAATTGGGGTTTCCAAAAGCTGAATCTCAAGTCATTACAAGGTAATCCCTTGACTCAGTCCCTATGGCAGTCTGGACGGACACAGTCAGAGAAATATCTATAACCGAAGAAGTAAATCAGAAATCCGGGTTGGAACTGGTCTGGAAAGGAACTATGTATTCCATGTTCATCAGAACGTCTTGAAATAAGAGCTGGAATGAATCATTTCATTTAGAGGGTTAAGATTAGGTGGAGAGAACGTGCTTCAGTCAGAACGAAGGGTAGTTTTTTGTGCTGTGGGATGCATTTCTGTGCCTATATGTTTGTACTGTTGTCAGTGACATAAAATGAAAAAATAAACAACCAGGAAATCATAATCCAGATTCTTAGAAAGATAAATTAAATTCTCTTTACTTTAAAACTTTTAAATGCAACATCCTCCTACCTGTTTCTTTCTTTTGCATGGTCTTCTCAGGCACTGAAAATATAAATTATCTAACAAAAAGCATATTTTTTTATTGCATATTGCCTGGCTCAGGAGAGCTCTGATTCTTACTAAAACATACAACTGCATTATTAATAATAATAATTCCAACCTATTACAAGTTTAAAGAGCAATGCTGTATTTAAATTAATACAACTGCTTTGTCTGTTTGGAGTCTTTGAGACCCTAACTAGGTCTCAGGGATGGTGTTGAACCTCATACAAACTGTTCTCCATCTTGACTGGATCTTCGAGATGCTATCAAAATATCTATTATCAGGAAGCAAAAATTAGCAATATTTTTTAGATTTAATGAAGTTGAAAAGACACAACATGAGATAAAAAAGGCAAGGGCAGGTCTCTGGAAAAATTATTGAATCAGAATGGTTTAGGTAAGGAGGGACTTTCAAAGACCATCTCGTTCCAACCCCTCTGCCATGGGCAGGGACACCTTCTACTAGACCAGCTTGCTCAGAGCCACATCCAACCTGTCCTTGAACACTTCCAGGAGCAGGTCACCCAAAACTTCTCTGGGCAACCTGTGCCAGTGTAGCACCACCCTCACAGTAAAATTTACAAGTAGGTTGTAAATTTCTGCTTGACAAGAAATTACAAATCTTAATCTAATATAGGTTCCTGCTGTGGCATATTCACCAGGTAGCTGAACAGGTCTTTTCTAAATAACAATTTGCAACCTTGTGACCTTTTCCTTCTTTCCATTCCCATTCCTCCTAAATTATCACTCTAAATTTTAACTCTAAATTTATCAAAGTGTCTCTCAGCAATCTGATAGGTTATAGCTACATATTGAATAGAGGAAGCACTGACTTGAAAGGAAAAGTAATTTCTTAGAAGTTCTATTATCGCTCTTCATTTTGCAGTTCTTCAGCTTGCAATCTCTGTGAATAGTTTCTCACGCACTTTCTGTAAACATGCTCATGTTTTGCTAACCGTGCCTAGATTGTTTTGCATTCCTTTGCTAGGTAGACTTTGTATGATAAGCATTTCCATTGACCAGTGAGATTGAGAGGAGAAAATCTTCATCTTCCAATCCATGGTAGTTTCTAAGAACATATAAAATAAACGACAGAGGGCAAAAGTCAGAGTTTTCCTAGCCTCGCTGCCCTAGCTGCTTTGACCTGACAAGCTGTGTCTCACGTGCTTATTCGTGTCTGAAAAAGCGACATTCTATTCTGCAAGAATTTTGTGTCTGCCAAGAGTTTAAAAATTGATATGTACTCAAGGGAAATTGTAATTATGCGAAGAATTAAAGGTTCTAGCAATAGTTTGTTGTTGGTATCTTAATTATGTTTTTTGTACCTTGCAAACAAAGATTTTGAACATGTAAACTGGAGCTCACGGAAATGCTTTTTGATTCAAACCATATTCAACAGAATTGAGCCCTAAATGAAAACTCTCTGTTTGCTCTTTTATTTTTTAAAAAAATTATCAGTCTTTCTTTAGAGAAGGGAAAAAAAAAAAATCTCTCCAAAATGCTAAGAGCTTAAAAATATTGATTTTTCAAGACCTGAAATGGTTTTGATTGTCTCTTCTGTATCTCAGGGAAATCACCATTCAAGCCATCAGTCTTGTAGGCTCATTGCCTGTAAAATGTCTAGCAGTCCTATAACTAGCAAGAAATGTAATTCATCTTCTCACTGTCTCTTGACCTTTTCCATACCTTTTCTCTCCTGTGGCCTGTATTGGAGGCTTTCACCTCATCGAGTCACATGAGAAAGCCTGGTTGGGTATATACTAAACCACATATAAAACAAACATTTACTTCAAAAGTTAAAGTCTCTGTAAGGACACCACAAGTCATAGAATCATCATAGAATCACCATAGAATCATTATAGAATGGCTTGGGTTGGAAGGGACTTCCAAGGTCGTCTAGTTCCAACTCTCATACCATGGGCAGGGATGTCACTCACTAGTCTTTTGGGCATATCTGACTGCTGAAATTGTCTGCAGGCCCCATCACCTGAATAACATATGGCAAATAGGCTTCGATATCTTCACTGAACCAGAAATATTCTTCTACTTCATGAATTTTGTCTGCAGTTGTAGAAATCACAAGGAATTATAGAAATAGCAACAGAACCTTCCCATGCTTAACTATTTGCAAGGAAATTCTAAGATGAAACTGTATAATTTATTATATTATTCTGTCAGAGCTACGAGTAAGCCATAATGCGGTATTGTAAATGCTTACTTATTATAAACTCCACTGAATTAATATTACTTGCCAAACTGATGTACTTTCAGTTTGTCCTGTGTGTTTATTATAATGGTTTGAGGGTGGAAAAAAGATTTGTTGAGATCTTTTTTCATGATCCCCAGTCCTGAATTTGGAGTCACACTGTGCTAGCTCTGTTTCACAGCTACTTCAGCGAGGACTGAGTATTAACAAAATTTGTAGGTGACCGCTGCAATTTTCATCCCTTTCATTTTAAGTAAAGCTCTCATCATCATCTAAGTTGGATTAAAGTTTACTTGTTTTCTTCCAGGTAAATAGTCTGACTTTCCCAAAATGGGTGTCAGAAGAGAGATGAAAAGAAACCCAACAAAAAAACCTGTTAACACAACAGGAATTACAAGTGACCAACTCATGGAAAAAAATGCCTTGTTTGAAACTAGTGAATTGTATGTTTGCAAATGAAACATTTGAAGGCATCAAGTCCCTGCCCTAACAATGGTAATGTTCATGGTCTTAAAGGTAAAGTCACAATCTAATAAAATAAGCCTCTGGATCTGTGATAATGGGGAGTGGGGGCCTGGACAGACAGGCTTTAATTTTTTTTTTAATAGGTCAAATTATAATACATGCCTTTATATTATAAATTCCTGAGGTCATTGATGATCTGGGGCAGATTTTAATTCATGCTGAAAGGTTTAATATCTCAGAGCCACTTCCTGGGGCCTCACTATTTTTGGCTTTTTAGCATTCAGACTTTGGTTTTTAGCTAGCTACCTCATGTTTTCATCTTTGTTTATTAGCATTGCAAATGTGTTCGTAGTACAAAGCATACTATTCCTTACACTGTGTTTCATGATTGTCTCTAAGGTATCTATAATTATGTGAAAACAAACTTCTTCTAACAATTCTTCTTTCCAGAACATACAGCATTCTTTGAAACAGAAGGTTCCAAAGGGACTAATGTTTTTTGAGTGATTTTTGCATTACACATTTTACAGCATACCTTGCTTTGTGTTGCTGAAAGATAGGATTGTCTTCTCATTTAAAACATATATTTTTAAGATCCATGAATACATAAGGGAAAAACATAGTTTTCACATAATTATCTGTTGTTTTAAGCTGTGTATGGGTCTAAGTTTTAAATACCATTGAAAGATTGTTTCCCATGGCATGTTGCCTGAAGTACATCTTATTTTGAATGCAGAATTAAATAAACATCTTGTTTTTTCCCCTGTAGTCTTTTAAGAAGCTGCCAGAGCTCCTAAAAAAAGTCTTCACCTCTCTCTAAAGATGTGAATATTTACAGAACAGCCAAAATAGCAGTAGAGCATTAACTGCAGTAAACATAAGTTGAATCATTCTTATTATAAATGGAAAATTATTTGTTAAAATTTCTGACTGAAATAAAGGTTCCTGATGTAAAAGTTTTATTTTATCTAAGAGTAAAAAAAAAGCAAACCAAAACCCCTAAATATCATTATGGATTCTATAAACAAAGAAAACATAGCTGTAAGAAAAAAAATTACACATTACACCTTCAAAAGCAAAATTATGGTATTCATCTGATCATAAAAAGCAGGTAGATGATTTGGACATACCCACTGCTGTTATGTTACCAGCCTACTTAGAAAAATATTACAATACATGAAACATATATGGGAATTTCGTTTCGTAGATGACGCTTGCCTGCCTAGTCAGGGGCTGTTTTAAGGTCTCTTGAAACTGGAGCATTGGATCATTTTCCAAGAAACTAGATTAGGAATAGCAGCATGTCTCTGTCTCTCTCATGTATCCTGCACTTATCAGCAAAACCTCAGCTAAAGAGTTTTTGTGTTTTAAAATTATTCAGAAAAATGAAACAACTATACTTTTGAGAGCTGATCCAAAATCCACTGAAGTATCTAAAAAGATTTAAGTGATCTTTCGATGAGGCAATATATGCCAGTATGGTTGGTTCAGTGACTCAGTCTATCTGATGCTCCTGACTAATCTTACTTGGTTTACAGTCTGTTTTGCTTTCTAATGGTTGGACTTTGCATAATTACAGCTGAAGTTAACCATAATGACAAATCTTGACATTTCTTGAATGTCTTGAACTGAGCTTTGTAATTTAGTAAAAATAAAGAAGAAACAAAAGACCCAGCTTATATTCTGCATGGTTCCCAGAGGGGCAATGAGGAGGAACAGAATAAGATTATTTTCCTAATTCCACTGCTTTGCTGCTCACACTAAGCAGGCCTTACAGTAGTGGCGACTGCAGTCAGACTGAGGATTTTTGTTTGGTTTGTTTTTTTTTTCCTCTAAGTAGAGACAAAAGGATCTGCTATCCTTCTGTTTTTTCAGCAGTTTGGTGTTAAGCTGTCCTTCATATAATAACAGAATGAATGAGAGAGAAAGGCATCTCTGGAAACACAGCAAGGTCAGCTAAATTGCTCAGGGCAATTTCAGTGATGGAAACTCCACATCCTCTCTGGGTAACCTGTACCAGTGCTGAATATCTTCACCAAGGTAAAAAAAAAAAAAAAAAAAAAAAAAAAAAAAAAAAAAAAAAAAAAAAAAAAAAAAAAAAAAAAAAAAAAAAAAAAAAAAAAAAAAAAAAAAAAAAAAAAAAAAAAAAAAAAAAAAAAAAAAAAAAAAAAAAAAAAAAAAAAAAAAAAAAAAAAAAAAAAAAAAAAAAAAAAAAAAAAAAAAAAAAAAAAAAAAAAAAAAAAAAAAAAAAAAAAAAAAAAAAAAAAAAAAAAAAAAAAAAAAAAAAAAAAAAAAAAAAAAAAAAAAAAAAAAAAAAAAAAAAAAAAAAAAAAAAAAAAAAAAAAAAAAAAAAAAAAAAAAAAAAAAAAAAAAAAAAAAAAAAAAAAAAAAAAAAAAAAAAAAAAAAAAAAAAAAAAAAAAAAAAAAAAAAAAAAAAAAAAAAAAAAAAAAAAAAAAAAAAAAAAAAAAAAAAAAAAAAAAAAAAAAAAAAAAAAAAAAAAAAAAAAAAAAAAAAAAAAAAAAAAAAAAAAAAAAAAAAAAAAAAAAAAAAAAAAAAAAAAAAAAAAAAAAAAAAAAAA
Source organism: Edolisoma coerulescens (assembly GCA_013397115.1). NCBI lineage: Eukaryota > Metazoa > Chordata > Aves > Passeriformes > Campephagidae > Edolisoma > Edolisoma coerulescens. The sequence continues at coordinate 27,675 of VWZW01006874.1, forward strand.
AAAAAAAAAAAAAAAAAAAAAAAAAAAAAAGAAAAAAGGACTTTTTATCACATTTAACTGGAATTTTTGGTCCTGCAAATTGTACCCATTCTCTCTTGTCCACTATCATGGCACTACAGAGAAGGTTGTGGCTCCACCTTCTTTATTGCCTCCCATCAGTATCTCTTCACAGGTTTATGTTCCTTCTGAGCCTTTTTTTGTCCTGGTTTAACAACCCTAATTCTCTCAGTCTCTCCACGTATGAAAAATGCTTCAGTCTCTAAGTCATCTTTGTTTCTCTCTGCTGTACTCCATCCCATATATCCACATTTGTCTTGTACAGGGGAGCTCAGAAAGGGACACAGAACTCCAGGTGTATCTTATTAGGACCTCTAGCAGAAGGGAAGAAACACCTCAGTCAACCTGCTGTCACTTTTCTGCCTAATACACTCCAGGAAGTTGATGTCATTGCCACAAATGGACACTGACAGCTCATGTTCGAGTTCTTGTCCACCAGGACACTTGGGTCCATCTCTGCCAAGCTGCTTTGGAGCTGATTTGTTCTCAGCTTGTGCTGGTTTAGGAGGCACATCATCCTTGTGGCCAGGATTTAACATTTTCACTTCCATGAACCTGAGGTTTTTGTCAGGCTATTTCTCTAACTGGCAGGTCCTTCTGACTGAGAGCACAACCATCTGGTTATCAACCACTTCTCCCAACTTTTTGCCAAGTAACAGTGGTCTTGTCAAGACAACTATTTAAGAAGATTCAACTATTTTGGTGTTGTAGGATATATAAGTGCTCAGAAAAACATTTTGCCTGTTTTCTGGATTGCATGAATTGTAAATTTTCAAGATCTATCAGCTGGGTTTAAGAAGCAAGACTCATGATACTTTATCAATGCGTATGCTGCTCTGATCACAATTCATAGTGGTTTGAGGGTAAATATATTGCTTCAATGAGCTGACAGACTTCTTAATATGTTCTTTTTAGGAACAAAAAATTCTGTAAGATAAATATCTCTATAAACATATCATTATGAATGCATACTAATGTATACAGCAGGATGAATACATTAACAAAAATCTGTCACTCGTATCCCTCTATCTCTTTTTCCACTTTCCTTTTTAGCATGGCAAGGCAACCAGACTGAATAACCCCGTAACTCTGTTCCCTTCTGTTATCTTTACTCGGTGTCTTTTTATTTTCACATGCATTCTACTTGAAAATGTTCATAATTATAGTGCAACAAGAATATATCTTCCTTTGAAAATGTGTTGTATTGTGAAAAAGTGTGGAAAAATATAACAAGAAAGGTTGAGTGCTGAGGTAAGTAAAAAATTATTGTCAATATTGATGGCATTAGCCACAGCCTTTTTTCTCTGAACATTTTTGGTTATACTTATTTGAAGAGAAGTCAAGACACAGAAGATCAAAACTTGGTCTTAGCTGCACTGATTTAAATTCAGGGTAACTATACTGTGTTTAAGTGCTCTTAATGAAATAGCTGAATTTTAATTTGGTTTCCAAATACAAAAAATGTGTTTCACTAGCAACCTGTTAGGGTTTTTTCTTCATACTCCTTTGATTCATTTCTTCAAAGTATCCTTATTTATGCATTCTTTTATAAATGGAATCACAGCTCATTTTGTATTTCTCATTGGGATATCATTTAAGCATAAGTCAAGCTCTGCCATGTGCAGTCAGATGGTTTAATAGAAAAGATTACTTAAATACCGAAAGAACTGATTGAAGTAAAGCCCTGGTGGATTCCTCAGTAAATATTTTTACAATATTACACATAACTTATAATGCTTTGTTAATAACTGTAGACATTGATGGGCTCTGGGACAGATTAGGTTCAGCAACCCAGGCTAGAAACTGAGGACAAAATAAATTCCTGAGCCCAGATGTCTGTTGACACAGACCAGAGCCTTTATTCTCTTGTTCATTCATTGCCAGGACCTGGAATGTCACTTCATTTTTTTATTCCTTCCTGAACGTGGGAATTTCTGCTTTTCCAGGTAATGAACCTAATTCGAAGCTCCCTTGCTAGCACACTCAGAGAATTGCAAAGTTGCCCTACCAGTTTTGACTTTAGGGAAGAGCAAAATTCATACTGGGGCATGTGACACAAGATGACTGGTAAGAACACAGCTACAGATCAAGCTGGTACAGGATGTGCAAGTACTTCAGCTGGTTTCAAAAGCACTCCTATCTTATAAGAAAACCTGCAGCCAGATCAGAAGGAAATTATTGAGCAGTGTTATTCATGATGATTTTGGTGCTGGTGAATGTACTTTTCAGAACACATGATCTATTGAGCTTTTTGCTGGAAAATTTGTCAAAATGTATCCTTGCTCTTCATGTTTTGAGGTTTCTTTTCAAATCTTCTATTATCTTTTATGCACAGAAATTACTATGGACAACCAAGAAAAGAAAATTACTGGCTTAACCAAGCAGAAAAAACATACCCATTGGGGATGTTGGTTGACAGACAGCTGAATATTGGCCAGCATGTGCCCAGGTGGTCAAGGAAGTCAATGACATCATGGCCTATGTCAGAAATAATGTGTCCAGCAGGACAGAGCAGTGACCATAGCCCTGTACTGGGCGTTGGTGAGGTTATACCTCAAGCTTTGTGTCCAGTTTTGGCCCCTCACTGCAAGAAAGACATTGAGGTGCTGGAGTGTGTCCAGAGAAGGGTAATGGAGCTGAAGGGTCCGGAGCACAAGTCTGATGAGGAGCAGCTGAGGGAGCTGGGACTGGGCCTGAAGAAAATGAGGTTCAGGGAGCCCTTATCACTCCCTACAACCATCTGAAATGAGCTCATCTACCTAGGTGGGGATTGGTCTCTTCTCCCTGGCAACAGACAATAGGACAAGAGCAAATGGCCTCAAGTTGGACCAGGAGAAGTTTAGTTTGGATTTTAGGGAAAATCTCTTCACTGAAAGGGTTGTCAAGCACTGGAGCAGGCTGCCCAGGGAAGTAGTAGATTCACCGTACCTGGAGGTATTTAAAAACATGAAGATGTGATGCTCGGGGGCATGGTTAAGTGGTGGACTTGGCAGTACTGGGGTAAACAGTTGGACATGATGATTTTGGATTGCTTTTCCAGCGCCTTAACAGTTTTAATGATTCTGGAATTTAGGATATTGTAAGGTTGTGAGGAATATGGTAAAAAATAGACTTCGTCTTATTTATTTCCTCAAGGTATCTGAGATTTCTCTTTCTTCCAAGTGATACCTAATCATATACTTTCAGTGACAAGGCTTAAAAACTACTTAATAACTACCTTTGTTTCTTTTTTTTTTTTTTTTTTTTGCTTCTGATTTGTTTGTGCAGCCTCACAACATCTCCCTTATCCTTGGAGACTGAAGTGACTTTGAAATGATTAGTACAAGTACACTTGGAAGTTCCCAGTGCAGCAGAGGGCTCTAGAGCAGAGACCTTAATTTCTCTAGAAAGCAATAGAAATGAGGGTTCAATGACTGTGTGAAGGTAAGATGTAAAATCATGACAGCCTTTACAACTGGCTGATGGGTTTTGGAAATCTTTGTGTGAAAGCAGACATAATGCATGCACAAAGGAAGAAAAACAGAAAATAAGACCTACAGGATTTCTGTACAAACTTTGTAGACACCTCAGAAAACACAGAAATCTTTTATATTTAGATCTCATAAGTTCAAGAAGAAAGGGAGGCACACAGCTACCAAGAAAACATGATTATTGCTAATAAGTTTGGATGAAGTCTCATGAAAACATTGTGTTACAAAAAAATTATAGGAGGAGAACAAATTATTTGCTTTCTAATGATATTTTTCTGATGGTTATTTTTATGATGATACAAAATTGTAGCTCACACAGTCCCCTATCTTCTGCAAAAATAGGGCTTTTACTTAGCTTATGAAAAGCTGGGTCTACAAAATCTACTTGGTATGAAGGAAAAAACTGTGAATGTATACATGTACACATAATATTCTCTGCAAGGACTACCTTAATGTTTTTGACTCAGTTAATAGAGGAGTAAAACTATAATGCTGTAGATAAGTAAGAACATCTGGATTTCTTGTTTTCATTAGTAATGTAATATAAGGGATCGTCATGCTAATATAACAACAGTAATGCAATAATTAGAACTCATATAAATTTAATAAACATGAATAATTAAAAAAAAATAAAATTCTATTCTCTTAGGTATTAGCCACATTTAGTTACAAAATTTTGGAAAAGGAAGGAATGTATACAGACAAGAGATGGAAATAAATAAATAAGACTCTTTGAAGTTTCCCTCAAGGCTATATTTAATAAATCAGACAGTAAATAGAAATGTAGTTAGCAGAGTTATGGTGATTTTTTCCTATTTTTCCCTATTTTATACCTTTATTTGATACATTAGTTTTTATTTGATACAAAAGTACTCATAGATTGCTTACTGAAGTCACCCTTTGACTTCCTCTAATAACTCCCATGTACATAACTGGTTAGATATTCATTTTGCTAAGTAGTAAGTGCTTAATTGGCTTATCTAATCTGGGTGTAATCAGACACTCAACAGAGCAGAGGATTCTTTTAACCAAAAGTTCTCCTAAAGTAGAGATTTTCTGTGCTTCAGCAGCAGCCTCATTAGGGTTGCCCTGAGAAAATTTCCTAGTGTGGAAATAGACTAGTTAGGCTAGAAAATGAAAGAAAACATATTTTAAAAGCTTTCTTATTGGAAAATAAGTTTCCCTGAGCTGAAAATTTCAGTCACAGCCAAATAAACAGTTACAGAAGTTGAAATCCCATTTGCTTTAGACAGAGCAAGTCATTTAAAGTACCTCTGGATTCTGGTTTAACTTGTTTAGTGGCTTTGGCCCAGGAGAAATCTTATTTTCTCTGGTATACACTTCTGTAGAAAAATTTCCTTATTCTAGTAGAACTTTTTCCCATTTTACTAGCAGTGGTGGGGTTCTTTTAGGTTTTAATTACTTAACACCTATGCTGTAAAATGAAAACTGCCAGCTAGTGTGATGTAGAGCTGTCTACTGATAGTACCAGAGGCTGCAGAACTGTCAGTTTGAGCAGGTCAGGGAACAAGGCTGTTTCAGCCGTGTTAAACTGTTACAATTACCTTCACTGTCCTCTTTTGATGCAGGAATCATCTTTATTGCATACAGAATTGAAAAAAAGATATGGAAAGGCAATGGACTGGAAAATGACACAGTACTTGTGTTAAATTGCACCCCATTGAATTTAACATAGAAGGAACATAAAAAAATGGGCAAAAATTGGTTCTGGATCAATGCATATTCCTTGTTCTGTGAGAAAAAGAAGCAAATTTGGATTTGACAATACTATTCTAGCTTCAGGTGCAAACCTCACAAAGCCTTCAACTGAGATAATCAACTAAAAACTTCTATAGTTATTGAACATGCAGAATAGAATTTCTGGATGCAAACTTCCAGCCCTGATGATTCTTGACAGGGATAACTGGATCTACTTTTTTCCCTATCTCAGAAGAATGTTGTGTCAGTACTGCCCATTTAGCCTGAGTACTCTCCTCTTTGACATACTAGAAAAGGGAATGAAATTTCAAAATCCTCAAAACTTCTGAAATGCTTAAAGTGTCCCATGAAATACTTACTGCTACCCAACACAGGCTTGTTCACTGTTAAGCTCTGAATACTGAACAATGAAAACTCCCCCTAGGGGACTCCCTAGGATATTAAATATATAAAAATAAATAGAACTACTCATTTTTTTTAAAGTTGTTTGTCTCATACTATACAATCCTGCAGAGCTCCAAGACACTAGGAGAACGAACGGTGTGAGGGAAGCGAGGAATGTCCTTTCAAAACAAGAGCAGAAGTTTGTGTATTTGAGAGTTCTGTTTTACTGTGTTGAGTGTGAAGTCACTGTAAAGAGCCTAAGAATAAGACACATATATGATGATGTTTTCACAGAGTATTTCCCTAGTGATTGGAGATAACCTATAGCTTGCAGAGTTTTTGAGATAGTGCTATCTTTTGTTTGTTAGATCTGGAGAGATTCCTTTTCTTACGAATTTAATTGCTTTTTCAATTTTTTTTCAACACTAAGTACTGACATATGTTTCTATGGTACTGAGTTCCACAGCTATACTATATATTTCATAATGGCATATCTGTTTTTCTTTAACTTGGCTACTGAGTAAAATCACCTAGTTTAGTTATTTTACACCCATATTTTTCTATTCATTAAAATTTCATGATACTTTATCATGCATATACTCCGTGGGCTCATCCAGTCTGGAGAACTGTGGCCAGTTTAGTCCCCTCTGACTGTTCAAAGTTTACAACTGGAAGCTATTCAGTACTTGGGACTGGCTCAGTCCTCCTTAGTTTTATCTGAATTTACAAAGAGACATGAAGCATCTGCAATATCTGTTGCACAGATGACTTCAATAAGGCACGAGCAACCAGGGAATTTATTGTAATACAAAACATAACTTTCAGAAACTGGCAGATGCATAAATATAGATAATAATATATAAAAATACACAAAACTATACGCAGACATAAGGACTGTGCAAGCAGATTAAATAGGACTTCAAAATCCATTGCATAGTTCCTAAGTTTTCTAAGACTAACTAGACCTTCTGATCTGCTCTGCACTGCAAGTAGCTTACTCTTTTTCTTTGTACAGTCTTAAAACAGTTTATATTGGTTAGAATACAGAGACACCTTAGCTTGAAAAGCAAATCATTTCCCTGTCATGTTTCTTATTTGACTACAGAACGATGGAAGTAATTTTTTTTTTTTTGTTTTATGACCAGCTTTAACTCCTAGAGGAAATTCTTGACTTTAACTCCTTATCCATCTTGCAGGTTGGTGGAATAAAATTCAAGAGCAACAGGAATACGTTTACTGTTTGAATCTGTTGAAAAATAATGTATTCTGCTTTTTTCTGTGCCGCTTCTAACCAGAACATTGAAGCACGGACACTCAATTTTGAGCCACGTGGTGAGGCACTTTATGAGATACTTGGGCTGTCTTGAAGTTCACTGTGAGAATTTACCACAGCTGATGTAGTCATGTGAAATGTGCCGTCTGGTTGAACTCAGAAGGAACTCAGAAGGAACTCAGAAGGAACTCAGAACTCTTTACTAGATCTTCCCTTTGGGTGAAAATCAGAGACATAAAACTTGAAAAGGACTTATAAATCATAACAGATTTAAATATGACAGGAGGATTTTTAAACATGATTATCATGACAGGATTTAAGGGCACCTTTATAGCCTAAACCAGATATATATCAAGAGCTAAATAAGATGGGGTAGCTGAAATCTTTCTATTTGGGATTTTTAACTTGATTTAGAGATCTCTCATTGAATTTTTCTACCTTACTTGAGAAAGCAAAGAAATGGCAAATGAGTCTGTGGATTTTTGAATCCACTTTGGAATGAGTCAAGCGTTTTAGAAATTGTTTAAACTAAATGTGATCTTTAAAATAAAAGTCTGTAAAACAAAACACACTCCCACAGATTTATTCTGAATATTTATAAATCAGAACTGAAGAAATCTTTAAGAAAAACATGCTCTGAAAATGTTTAATCTGTAAATGTTCCTATGTTTAAAACTATCAGGCTTGTTTCTACAATCATCTCTTAGTTTGAGACAAAAATAAATCCTCTAAAAGATTATGCGTTTCTTTAACATGTATTCATGTTAAAGATTCACTTCTAGTACAGCCCAGACTGTGAATGCCTGCTTCAATAAAACTGAAATTGTGCATTAGGACACTGATTTCACTTAACAATAACGGAATACTTGGAATGTAAGTCTAGAGAGACTAAATAATCTCTGACCACTTCTGAAAACACTTCATGCTGCCATTGCTGTGTGGGCTTGTAGGCTTTGCACACAACACATTAATGATTCTATGATTCTAAGGCTCAGCAGAGTCATGATGAAATGGGTGGCCTAAGGAGAGTTTGTGTCACCATGCATTAATTTTAATTAATCTGGTGTGGCACTCTGGTCAAAGAACTTTCCCTGTATCACTGGTTTTTTTCTCATTTTTTATTTCTTTCATTGATTTGAAGAAAAATATCTCTTACTCTTCAGGGCAGAGACTGTCTTTCATGCACATCTTGTCAGGACAGAAATGTTCACACACAAACCAAGAATCAACAGTAGTATTAAACACTTTGCATTCAACTGAACTTTGAAATGGGTCATAATCTTTGGCTGATGAATTATTCTGCTACAGATAAACTCACTTTCTGCAACCGCAGATAATTCTTATCTTGAACAAGTTGTGATGTCAGCCAATATCATTATCACACTTCAAAAATAGGAGATAGTTGAAAGTAATTTAAAAACAAATAAACTGAACTTCAAAAGTGTAACAGCAGCTTGAAAGAGTAATTGTGGGGCTGTACAGTCAATATTGCTTCTGCATATGTCAGCTGGTTAACTGGCAAAAGTACTTTTAGCTACTTCTGTCATTTTAAATGTACAAATATTTTTCTTTCCTGGTGTACTTGATGTTTCTTCATTTGTCTTTCAAATCTTTTTTTTCTACTGAGTTCATAATTTAGCAAAATAATTAATTGTAGACAAAGGATTAAGCAGAACACTTACTTTTAACTTTGTTAATAAGGAAGAAAAATGCTTCTGTGAAGGTGTTTGTAAGCAGAACTGAGTGGGAAATAGTTTCAAACAACGATCCATGTATCCAGTTAGACTGGGCTTGGAGTAAAACCCAAACCATTGAGGGCTGGCAGCAGACATACAGAAATAATTTTGATTTCAATGGTGTGGACTCCCATATTAGAGGTATCAGATATGTGTTAAAATCCTTGCTTAAAAGAAAAGGAAGAAAAGGAAAAAAGAAAAATAAAGAAAAAAACCACCTGGTTTCAATTGGCTTTCATTTAAAGCAGAGTTTCAGAGTTTATTTAAAGCCTCTAGGAAAATTGTAGTAAAATTAGTACATAGTCCTAGGCAAGTATTATATTTTATATTTAATTACCATAAAACAACACTGCCTACCAACAGAAACCCAAATATCTTCTTCTTTATCTATATTTGGACTGAGAGAGGTAGAGTGGATGAACTCATGTCTCAAGAATTGGTTGTTAAAATGCACCAGGACACAGAGAATTCCCAGCTAAGCAGTGCCTGGAGAAAGAGCTGTGTCCCACAAGTGCAAGTAGATGACCATTGTCTGTGCATATTATTGGCAGATATTTTGTGATTGCCTCTTCCCTGGCCTTTACTGAATATGTGATTCTTAACTGTAAACCATTTCATAATCAACATCTCTTCCAAAGAAGACACAAAAAGAAAAAAATGTAGTAGATTAGTCATGTTTTCTATCAACAACAACAACAATAATAAAATCTGTGAGACAATTCTACGTGGTTTATTTCATTCTGTGAGGAAATTATATGCACAAAACCCCACAATAAAGCAGACAAAGGAATGCCACAGTCAATCTACAATGATTGTAGCAGCCAGTGGCCAATGAGAGATAATTTTCTACAAAATTAGTTTCTGACCTTTTAGTCCTAATCCTCAAAGGAGAATGAAAACTAACTTGAAAAGAGGAGACTGAGACCAAATAATCATAAATTTGATACTAAATATAATGAACTGCACAAATATATTTGTAGATGTACCACATGTTATAACTTTTCCATGTCCCCTCCTGCTAAGTATCATCTCTTCCAGAGATATTAATTTTCATGTTATTTAGCAGGGTCTGTGTCATGGATATAATTGTTTCAAGTTGTAGGATGAAACATTTGCAGAACATTGTCACACCGATAAGTGTGATTTTAGTGTTAGGGGTTGAAATTTTGGAGGCTACAGTAAGCAAATAAAACTAACAGATGCTTAGAGTCTAAACATATTTTGACTGTGTGGCCAAGCTGATATGAAAATGTGAAAGAGTGTGGGGTTGTTTTTTGATTTTTGGGGATTTTTTTTGTTTTAATGTCCTATGACAAGTAGCATTCACTTAATCCAGTGACATGGGAGGTGGGTACAGTTCAGTGGCAATATCCACAGAGAAAGAAGAAATGTCCTTAACTGATTGATGTTCTGCACTGGCTTGTGAAGCACAGCTGGTGTGTTTAAGGCTGGTTCGCTGGCATGAAGAGCCGTGACTCTCAGCATGCCCCAGGTTTCCCAGCTGCGGAGCTGAGCCCATTAGAAACTCCCACTGCAGGCACATAAAATGCAATAGAGCCCAGGAATGAGCTGTGAGGTTCATTTTTCTAATGGAGCAAGTGGTCCTGCACTGGGGACTGTCCAGTGGCTATCACCGAACTACATCTGCAAATGTAGATGTAGTTGAGTGAGAATCTTAGAGATAACACTGATATAAAACCTCAGATTGCTGAAATCCAACTTGTGGACTTCTATTTCATTTATTTGTTCTCCTCCTTTCAATAATGTGCAAGTGCAGTGAAGAGAATTCAATAAAAAAGTATTTACTTTTTGCAAAGCCTGGTTACCCTGCTCCTTCATTACAGGGAGTATGAAGTGTACTAAAATAATTAGAAAATTCTGTCAGATATTTCTGAAATGTTTTGTACAATTTTAGGTAAAGTCTGATTTGGAAAGTCACATTTAAAAAAAGGTTAGTAAATAGTAATGAAATGCTGAATATACATGGCGTACTGAAAGCTGTTTCATTTTTAAGTTTCCAAACTGTTTTCTAACTTCTGTAAGTTTTCAAAAATAGTGACAACTCATCTTACAGAAAGTGTAAACACCAAGTACTTCTCACAGGTTTCTGTGTAAACCTTCCGATGTACCTCAAGGCCAATACATAGAATCATTCTTCCTTACACCTCTGTAGAATAAAATAAAACTCTCTTCTGCCTTTTACAGAATGGAAAAGAAAGGAACTGGGGTTATTTGTCTAACACCATGAGTGTTTTGCCAATGAGGCAATTTTTAATTTGGAGGGAAAGCTTTTGTTCTCTGACAGGGTAACAGACACCTTAAATTAAGTAAAGAAATTAAAAAAAAAAAAGAAAAAAGAAAAATTAAAAAAAAGAAAATATGCATCTGCACATCAGAAAGAAAATAAAAAAAGAAAAATGTGTAGTCTTTTAAAAAATATTTAAGAATAAGAAATGCCATTAAATAAGAAAACTGTTATTGAATTTTGTCATCAAGGCTGCATCTCATACACACAAAGATAAGTGAATAACTATAAAACATGGAAGCTTCAATCTCTGTCTTGGTTTCCTTTCTCAGTATAAGTCTTTGTTACAACTGAATGCATTAGGAGCCAAATAAACTTGTATGAATTGGCATGACCTTACTGGTGTCAAAACATAATGTTAACTGGCATCAAACAAAATTCAAGGGCAAGAACAACCTACTTAGTGAATTATGTGATTATCTGTCCCACATAGCGTTACTTTAACCATTAAATGGTTAGATGAGCAGTAAATTGAAAGCTAGTCCTTTTCACAATCTTGAAAATATAAAATGTCTTTCTAGTGATTGTTAATCAACAAATTAGATATTTCTCAATCAGATATAAACCAATGACATTGCAGCCTCATACCACAGTCTCCTGCTCTACAAAACACTTTTATAAACATTGCCGTAATCAGCATTATTCTGAATTTCTGTTATTGATTTTGGTCAGACTCAAAATAACTCATATGAAGTTCGGTATGGCAGCACCTCTTTTAGCCCACCGTAGAAACAAGAATCACTCTGGTAAAAAAAAAAAAAATAATGAAAGATATCTCTAAAACGTGAGTGCCAATATTATCAGTGAAGTTTTAAACAGAAGGGATTTTTTAAAAAAATTAGTTGAACATCTCCACTAGTTATTTTTCACAGGAGAAAAAGATTTTTCTCCCTTAATCCATCATAATAATTATTATCATTACCCACGTACATTATGGGAAGCACCCTGCTGATCAACACATCAAGCTCTATTATTTTCAGTATAGAGAAGTAGCAAGACAAGGATGTTTTTTTCCCAGGGAGCTTATAATATGAGTGACAGAAGCTAAATCTATACCAATAAATCAAAAAGCACCAAGAAGTATTCCCAGGTACTAGATTTCAATTGCTTGTGCTGTGAAATTGTCAGAATGGTTTTAAGCATGTTTCTGGACAGGTCCAGGCAGCACTCATCAAAATGAATCTGAAGTATGCATCAGGAGGTGGTATGAACCAGAGGCAATTCCCAGTCTCCGTTTTGAATTCAGAGACCCTTCGCAAATCGTTAACACAACTTTCACAACGCTGAGGAGATATGCACAATCCAGCCTCTATTCCCCTTGCAAGACCTTCAGAGTGAGATGGGCCAAAAATGCCTCATTGAAGTCTCTAGTGCTCACACATCCAAGAGAACATTTTCACTTTTTTGCAGTTGAAATCTGGGACAATAAAGTATCATTTTTTTTATTGTTCTAAATGATTCACTTTCAAATTGATACCAAAATTCTCAGTTTTTCCATGAAGTAGAAAATTCTCACTGCTACCATGTCCTGTCCTCTTCACATGGGCACAGCAAGAACAAGGCTGCATGGGCTCTACCAAAGTAATGTTTTGCAGGGGCCTAATAGTGCCTTAGAGAGCCAGGAATCCACAGGCATCCTCTGGGGTGCTGTGTCCAGGTCTCTGGAGTTTACAATTAGAAGGATAATTGTCTGGTATTTTCCATTTTTAAGATCTACCTTTGCTGTTTTACCTTCTCCCTGTTCCTCTGATCAAGCTCATACTCCAACTTAGAATTGCATTTTTCAAAGGCATTTCTGCACTTGCAGTGCACTAGTGTAATAAAACACGAATATTTCTGCAACCTTATGATCCATTTCCTTGTGAATTGTTCTGGCAAACTCACTAGACCTGCTCATGCTCTAAAACTGAAGAAACTTAAAAAGTATTTTTTCTGAAAAGGGAGAAAAAGGAGAAGCCTTGTAGCCTATATCTAAATATAGCTCAAAACACTTGATGGTGAAGAAGTTTACATAGTTTGTCACACTTGTTATGTTTTTGGTGGGGTTTTTTTGTTTTGTTTGCTCACTTAGCTTAGTATGGCATGCTCAATTTAGGATTGCCTGCATTACAGAACAATCTTCTTCCCTTTTTATTTCTACCCAAGCCAGTAATGGTTTTAACACTTGAAAAATGGGTAATCTCTGTGGATGAGACAGGGACAAAAGGACACGTTCTGAAGTTGCTAACTTAGCATGACTAATATAAAATAATGCATATTTCTTAGCATTAGAGACACAAGAAGGGATTTAACTTATTAAACTGTAATGAGATGAAGTTTCATTCTCGTCTGCCATTTCCTAGTTATAACAGTTAATAGAGGGAAAACCAATTTAATTAAACTTCAAGAAGGGCTAATCCAATAATGTTGTGAAGTGGATTTACCTTGACTCCATGTCAGAAATCTGCTCCCAGACTGCACCACTGAAATAAATCTGATGTTAACTTTTCTACAAATTCTCATAGTGGATTCATTCAGGATTCAGACTGGAGGGTCCTGCTGATTCATCAATTATTATGGAGAAGCATCTGTGACTACAAGGACGCCTGGCTATGAAGACTCTTCTGAGGACAAGGAATGACCCTTGCAGAGGTGCAAAAGTGGGTGAAATGGCACAACCTTTCCAGCCCTGAAAATTACAGTGACTCTGTGATCTTTACAGGCTCTGAACTTGTTTTACTAGGCAGACCTACACAGGTCTCTACATGGTCCTTGGGTTCCTCAAAATTGATTTGCATCACTCTGTGACACCTGCAACTTTTTACACAAATGGTTTTGTTGTATCTGGAAAGAATTTCTGTACATGTGAAAGATTTTATCATTTGAGAACTTAAAGTCCACTTATATGGATCTGTTGGTGTGAGTCCAGAGGAAGCCATGAGGACATTCAGAAGGCTAGAGCACCTCTGCCATGGAGACAGGCTGAGAGCCTGGAGAGGAGAAAGCTACAGGGGCACATTAGAGCCCCTTCTAGTACCTGAGGGAGATCCAAGAATGCTGGAGAGGAACTTTGATCAAGGGCATCAAGTGAAAAGACAAGGGGAAATGGCTTCAAACTGAAAGAGAGTAGATTTAGGTTACATATTAGGAATGAATTCTAGACTATGAAGGTGGTGAGGCACTGGCACAGGTTGCCCAGAGAAGCTGTGGATGATCCATCCCTGGAAGTGTTCAAGGCCAGGCTGGACGGGACCCTGAGCAACCTGGTCTAGTGGAAGGTGTCCCCGCCCATGGCAGGGAGGTTGGGAATGAGATGACCTTTAAGAGCCCTTCCAACCCAAACCATTCTGTGATTCTATGATTCTATATGAAATGAATTTATGATCATTTTTGAAATTCAGTCTTTGTAAACTCAACATGGAAATAACAGAACTGGTTCTTCTTCCAGTATTAAAAAAAAAGTCTTCCTCCACTGACCTATCGTGAATGCCACAACACTCAAATGGGAAGAAATAACTAGCAGGCAATTTTGGAATATGTGTAAGGACAATGGTTTGACACTGGAAAATAGGTTTTTGGTATTGGATGATATGTTAAACCATGAGGAGAATGAGAAAAAAATCATATTGAATCACTGAGAATGTATGAGTGGAGCAACAGCAGGTCCCAACTGATAGGTTACAAAGATAGATAAGGTGCTGAAATTACTAATAAAACCTGCAAAGGAAAAGAGAGAGGAAAGAAAAAGAGACGGAAAAGAGAGAGGAGTAAAATAAATTTGGAGAAAGTACTGAATACTTATTCCAATTACCATGATGCTCACAAAAAAGAGGGATTTGTCTGAAACTGCAAAAGAAACCTTGGAGGGAAGGAAACAGAATATGCTTGTTTGCCATTTACAGTTTTAAAGGGCATTATATTTAATTTTTTTTTTGAAAAACCTAAAGCAGAGATTTATATAAGATTAAGGTCTACAAATGGTGGTGTATTATCTAAAGGCTTCAATTCACAGTAAATCAGCAAAATAATTTAGGGTTGGATTAGATCACCTGAAACAGCAACTATGAAAATATTTTCTAAGTTGTATGGCATGGCTCATTTGCATCCAGCACTTCCATTTATGACACCAATAGTCAAAAATAGCTACAAATCTGAAGAACTTAGATTCTGGAAGAGAGACTTTATAAAACTTTAAAATAAAATAAAATAAAAATTATAATGCTGGTAGGTATAGTATAGTCGAATTTATATGAAAAAATAGCATAGTATCACATGGCACTGTGATTAAGTTAAATTTTATGCAAGATGGATGGCTTAAGTCCTATGACAGAGGGATTAAATCTGCTTCAGTAACAGACTGCAAAATGCAATTGTTAATTTTGTGCAAGAAGAACTCATTACACAAGGTCACCCAATAATAGCACTCTTGTTCCACTGCTATTTAATATTCCTAGTCTTGATTTAGATGGCAAAATAAAGGTATTTCTGATTAAGTGATGGATAGTACAAAAAAAAAAAAAGCGGTTGTATGTAAAACGTGAAAGACACTTGGTTGATGTTCACTCAACCTGAACTGCCAAGCTTAATGGTCACAGTTCAAGGAAACAAGATGAAAAAGGTTTGTGTAAAGGAATACATCAGGAAACAAAGGAAAACTGGGAGATTATTGCTTGCCCCCAAAATGATCAGGAAACAAAGGAAAACTGGGAGATTATTGCTTGCCCCCAAAATGATCTACAGGAAAATGGGTGCAAGCATGACTGAAGACAACTTGAAGTGCCAGCAGTTGGTGCATCCAAAGGAGTGCTGAACACCACGTTGTGTGCAAATTATTCCCTTAGAAGAATCAGGCTTTAGCCTAGGGCATCATAGAATGGTTTGCGTTGGAAGGGACCCCTAAAATTATCTCATTCCAATGCCCCTGCCGTGGGTGGGGACACCTTCCACTAGAGCAGGTTGCCCAGGGCTCGACCTGGCCTTGAACACTTCCAGGGATCACTTCCCGACTTTTATTTTTAAAACCAATAAACCATGTGTGAGTAGTAGGTTTTCTCTTTTTGCATAAGAAAATGTAATATGAATTTTTAAAATTCCTTCCTTTGTTGATTAGGTTGTAAGAAATATTTCTGTGGTGATTTTCAGATTATTCACAACTGGCACCAGATGGGGGATCTTCCAGAGGATCTTGATATGTAAACGGATCTATTTGCAGCTTGAGAGGTAAAAAAGCAGATTCCATCAAGATCTGCTAAGACTCAAAATCCCTATAACAAGGAATAGAGGGAATTGGCACACAGAGCTGAAGTAACAGCATTTTTCTTTCCACTACCGAGCAGTATATAGAGATCTATATTCATAAAAATTCCATATTGAAATATGTGTCCTGTATAATTCTGATTACAACCTCATCTGAAATGCTTAAAAGTTACCATGTTTCAATACATTACCTTTCACATTTTGTGAATAAATTCCTTTTCAAAAAGTACTTCTCCAAAGGAAAAAAAGAAAAAAAAAAANAAGAAAAAAAAAAAAAAAAAAAAAAAAAAAAAGAGAGGAGGACAGGGATTTTCCTCTAAATTACTTATCTTTGACTTCTATTAAAAAGAGATTCAAAATTTGATATAACTGTGTAATGTCTTCTGTTGAATAACAGACTTTTTTTTCTACCTGGAGGCTTTAATGATGAGTTTAAGGATTTTTTTTCATTGAAACAAAGCACCTTGTTTCCCCAAAACCTTTTCTTGAACTGACATGCCCTTATTCAATAATGCTTTTATAGCTGCACTAATATAAATATTTTTCTCCAGCATGCACAACCCTGAAAATCATTGAGTTTTAGAGTAATATAGATTAATGCTTTTTATTGACTTTTATTTGTGAATTCAAAACATATACTGTAAATTTCTTGTTTCCTATTTACTGAATTTATCTTTCATTGTACTGAAAGGCTTTTTAGCTCGTGTGTACTGATGCTTGCACATTCTTAAAAATGATGACAATCATAAGGTTAAAATACTGAAGACCATCAAAAAAACAAATGTGAAATACTCATATCTTCAAGCACTTAGAGCATAGAACAAACAGGAAAGAGAAAAGAAACCAGATGCATTTCTATGAATGAGCATTGCAGCTTACAAACAGAAGAAAATTTGGGCACTGAAAGCAGATATACTGGTTTTTTACTGAAACTATGTGTTTCCATGCAACAGATTGATTTGTAGAAAGCAGGATGTTGTTTTTGGAATTTTTTTTAAGGCACTTATCAATTTTCAGAAAAGGTCTGTTGGGACTTCCTTTAGGAAGTGGGAGAATGATCTTGCAAATCACAAGCAAATTTCAGCATTGCTGTAGATGAATATTTTAACCATATGCTTTCTGATGCCCTTTTTAATATGTAATTTAAGTGCCTTCCTTTTGGTTTACCATTTAACTGTTTTGCTTTGTGTTTCCAAGAACATTTCCTTACGCTAAGTATTTTGAACATCGACAAGATAACTACATGCCTGTACACTGTAACTACATGTGGGGCAGATCACAGAATCACAGAATCACCAGGTTGGAAGAGACCTTCAACATCACCGAGTCCAACCCATGCCCTAACACCCCCTCAACTAAACCATGGCACTGAGTGCCATATCCAATCTTTTTTTAAGCACATCCACCACTTCCCCAGGCAGACGGTTCCAGTACTTTATCACTCTTTCAGTAAAAAACTTTTTCCTGACATCCAACCTAAATTTCCCTTGGCACAGCCTAAGACTGTGTCCTCTTGTTCTGTCAGTTGTTGCCTGGAAAAAGAGATGAACCCCCACCTGACTACAACCACCTTTCAGCGATATCACAGATTGTCACCATTCAGACATGAATGTCTCAGGGCTCCAAACTCACCCATGAGAGCAAGCTTCTGGTAATCATTTTCCTAGGGCAAGTTTTGTTTATCAGTCCTGAGATGAGTTGGTAAACAATATTACACCTGAACTATCTCAGTCTGCTCAGTTATGTTCTGCAGGTGAAAAATTATTTGCACAGAGATCATTACAAACTTTTGGGATACGGAGTAGACACAGATAAGGGATGTCCAAATAGATGTTCTTGCTATTGAAACGTCAGCCTTGAATGACACCTGTAAAGAAAGGATGGAGCTCTTGGGGCTTTCTCATACATTTGAAAATGGAAACCTGTGGCAACTCACAGTACGAAATCAAATCCCAGTTGCTTTAAAAAATGCAAGCAACATAGTCCACATGAAAATTTTTGAGTCAAGTGCCCTATGACTGGAGTTCATTTATTGTCACTGTGAAAGTCTTCTTGAAGTTCCTGCACTACTATGAATACTTTCAGGCTGACACTGGTATTGCGAAGTTGGAAAAAGAATAGAAAATATGAGTATTTATCCCAGGCTGCTAGTTAAGAAAGTTCTTGGCTGCAAGGCAATTCTAAAGTTTCTGGCAAACTAAATGCCATTTTATTTTAGTCTGTCCATTCTTTATCTCTTTTCAGAAGATAGATGCATAAATCTCTGATGTTCAGAACTTCCTCTGAAGCTGACTCCTTCTTCAAGAGGATAAGACATACGAAGGTGGAGAAGGATAGTCCAGGACAACTTGCTCCATAGTCCTACAATTTCAAAGCTCAATAACTATTCGCAAAAGTATCTGAATACCTTGACTAGCCCTGAACATTGCTAAATGTTAGACTAGAGAGGATGTCAAGGTGTTATCAGTATCCATATGTTAAAAACAATTTTGTTCAGACAAAATTTATTTCAAACATTAAATAAGAACCTCTAGTAATTTTTCAGGTAAATAAGGACTTCTGAGGTTTCATTGCTGGTGTTTGTGTTTTGTTGGGAAAACACCAATACTTATCTCTTCACTGAAACACCTTGACTGTTTCTCAATTAATTTGTAAAGATTTCTGTGGTAGAGCACTCACTTACTATTTTCTGTAAGCACCTTTCACAAAGAGAAGTGCTCTCAAAAAACCCACTAGTTGATGAAGACAATAACCACAGCCAAATATAAGGATTACATCCATAAAACTGGTCATGACCTCATTACCAACTATATGACAGGAATTAGAAGACTGCTGTCAGCTCAGAAAATCACCTGCTTGCCTAGTAAAGCCAGTGTTGGTTTCACCAGAGAAAAAGAAAGCCTTAACTCTGGAAAATCCTTGAAACACAGACAAGAACTTATGCTGTGAAGCAGGTTTCTGATTCCTGGGATGTTCATTCTGAGAGAACATAAGATGTGATTCTCGGAA
Source organism: Edolisoma coerulescens (assembly GCA_013397115.1). Lineage (NCBI taxonomy): Eukaryota > Metazoa > Chordata > Aves > Passeriformes > Campephagidae > Edolisoma > Edolisoma coerulescens. The sequence continues at coordinate 46,863 of VWZW01006874.1, forward strand.
TGTTATGTGTCTGATTCCAAGATGTCAGATGTCAAAACTTATTTTCCTTGCAGCCTTGGCTTGAAATCCTCCCTCTCCAAGTGACGAAGTTTTCACACATTTATTTTACACTAGCCTAAAGACTAAGGATTTGTGGTAGCAGAGCTTTAGTTTCATGAGGAAGCCAAGCAATTGTTTTAAACAGAAATACTTTGCAACCAATGAAAATATTTCAGGTTTGAACATTTGCTTTCTACACAGTGGTTGACACTCTAAAAACTCCAGGAAAATGGAAGCTTGTTTTTCCTTTAAAACAGCAGGAAAATATTTGATCAGGTGATTCTTTTTCTTTCGTGCAGCTATTTGTGATGTTTATGGTAAGCAATGGTAAGTGTAAATGGAGAAATTATGACAAAGTTCATTTGTATGTGAATGCCAAACTTACACAAATTATGTAAAAATAATGACAAATTAAACTACGAGTGAGTAAAAGTATGAGTCCATTCCTACAAAATATAAGTCACAAAAAGCACCGGAACAGAGATCCTGCTCTCTGCCAGATCTTTAAATGAAGACATGACAAGAAGAAGAGATACCATGGCATGACTGTTGTCTTTTCAAGTCCTGCAATTCTGTTCTTAATCAGATCATTAAAAAATGCAGGTTTAGTCTCTGCTCCTGGTACAATGAATGTCCATGCAGAGGGCTTCCGAGAGAACCACAAGCATTGTGGTAAATAAATAAAGTAAATAAAATAAATAAAGTAAAATAAAATCCTAACAATCTGTCCTCTTGGTGGTGGAATCTGACTTGAAACTCAAATATTTATTTATTTCAAATAAAACTGACATCTGTGAACAATCCAACTATGTCTAACTCCTCTGACCTTTTCTCGCAGTACCAACATTCTTGGCAACTCTAGTCAAACCCCTGCAGACCCTTTACTCAGCCCCTGTACAATCTCTAAATCAATCAAATGCTGTAAGGGCAATGCCAGCCTGTTTATTTCCTTCTCTGATGCTGTAGCTTCTTCTTTGGGTGCTTCATCCATCATTAACGCACACATTGCAGAGGAGATTGGGTAGCTCTGAAAGTTATTAATGAGCTACTGAACTTTTTAGGTCAGACAGTATGACAGATTTTCAGAACAGATTAGGGGTTTTGGCAGTTCTGCTACAGATGACAAAAAAAGCTGCTCTCCAGATCATGTATATTCCATGTATTTGGCACTGAAAACCCTCCCAGGGGTCCTAAAATAGGTGACGCAAGGCTGGCAGAAAGGAGTTCTGTTTTCTTGTAGAATAACTAAGTTCAGGAATAAGAGACAGGTCTTGAGAACCAGGTCTTCAGGGGAAGGTTCCAGTAGTCATTTCATAAAACACAAATGACTGTTGCTTACATTTTCCTATAATCTCTTTTCATACAGGCTTGTCCAGCATAGTGTATGGTTTGATCACAGATTCTGAGAGATATAATTATGAAATAAGAACAATATGTGTTTGGGGGACACAGTGCCGTACCAGCTACTAAGAAGAAAATTAACTCTAACCCAGCTGAAAAGAGTACTGGTCACATATCTAAACTGGATGTCACTTACTGGTGATAGTTTTGTGCCCCCAAAAAGCATAGGTTTTTGTACTGTTTCAGATTTAAAGAGGAGCCTCTCATTCATTTGCCCACACAAATATAACCCTTTTATGGGTGCAACAGTGGACTTAAACAACATGCTTGCAGATCAGGAGTGGAGTACACTCCTGAGGAAAATGAGAAAATCTGAGTTAAGCTCATTTGTAAAATATTTGTTTGAAAAAATGCCTAGCTATAAGTAAATATTTTTCTTAAAACCTGTGATAATTCTTTTTACTGGATATAATTGATTTTTATATTTCATTTTGAAAAATGCTCAACAATAAAGTGTATTAGAAATATGACAAAATTCAGCTCATATTTGATGAATCAGTGAATCCACATTCACACACATGAAAGTCATTACATATAATGTAGGTGTGTAAATCCACATTCTTATGCACATAAGTAAGCATGCATGTCCTATATGATTCTATATCTGTGTGCTTATGTGTGTGTTAGTAATGGGGAAAATATTCTTCTGGCATACATGTTTATCTGGATGAGAAATATGCCAATTTACCCATGACCTTCTGTATCTGGAGGTGACAAGTCAGATGTTTCCACTTCGTCAGGGCAGATCCAGATGGGTTCTGATTTACAAATTTTCCCTTTCATTCTCTATTCACTTGATTTCTATACAAACATTGAAGAAATTTGGATAGGATAACAAGGAACACATGTGCATGGAGGAAAATGTTATATAAATTTATATAAAAAATGTTATATAATTAGGTGGTTTTGTGTGGAGATTTATGATGACAGTAAAGATTGGGATAATGAATCCTTTCTCAACACATGTGTAAATAGAGAACAAAGAAAACCAGACATATAGACATTCCAAGGTTTCTCCAAAAGTGGAGAAATTTTTTCCATTTCCCCTGCCCTGCTCCCACCCACAATGTGGTTTATAATTTGTAAAAAAACCCCCAACTGTTTGGTTTCAGTGCAGTAAACTTTCTCTACCCTTATTAATGCCATTATTCAAAGCCTGAGCAGTGTAAGAAACTACTAATTATTTCAATGGTGCTTCTCTGGTGCTCACCGCCATGGTATCTCAGTTCAAGAAACACTAATGAATCATGGAATAGAATGGTTTGGATTGGAAGGGACCTTGAAGATCATCTAGTACCAACCCCTGATCTATCTTCCTAATGCCCTTACAAGATAATAATTGTACAGAAGAAAAAAACACAAAGTAAATAAAGCCTCTTCATTTTTAAGAGAATCCTTTGAAGAGGCTTTTACTAATTTAAAAGATATACATCACAAGCATCCACCCATTTCCTAAAAAGCAGTGACTCTTATAGTGACACATGGCCATTAAACATTCACTGAAGGCCTTGGATTTATTCATCCACATTAGCCCTCTAAAATAGAGAGGCGTTTTTATGGTTTCTCCTGGTTTAGGAAGTTTTAAAGTGGCTAGTTCAAGGTGACCCAGAAAACCACTTTGTCACTATTACCAAAGTTTGCTTAACAGATCCCCTAAAAGAAGGAATATGGAGCAGTTTTGAGGAGATGGTGCATGAAATCATAAGTGAAGCATTACTTCCGATAATGGTACTGACCTTTTGTAAGTGCTGTGATAAAACTGAGCAAGATCTGGAACATGTCTATGAGAATCACAAGTCACCTTGAGAATGCCTCTTCTAGATGTCCATTATTTATATTCTAATATATGTCCCCATACAGCACAAGTTGCCTCCCAAAAAGGATACAGAGAAGAGTACAAGTATGGAATGGGCTGATTTAGTATTATGACTATGGAATCTCTCTGTGAACAATTCCTCGGGATCCCCTAAGGATGTTTATCTTACTGTGCTATTTCTACTTTGAGAAAATGTGCTGAACATATTGGTTTGAACAGTATATAGAACATAAAAGCCCAGAAATGCAGAATAAGGTCAGGGATATGGCTGTGGACTTGTGATATCATGCTGCTCCTCTTTTTTGTGAAAAAACGAAGAGAGGTCTAATATGGCATTTTTTATTTTTGTTTGTCTTTGTTCTGTTGGGGCTCGGTTCCTTTTTTTCCTCCCCCATAAATATATCTTACTCCTATAAGTCCTTACCTACCCCTTCCTTACAAAACAGGGGAAGTCTTTTCTTGAGCATTTCCTAGGCTTTTAAACTCAAGAGGAAAGAAAGAGCAAGGAGACAAAGGCAATTTTGTGGTTGCATGAGTTGCACTCTTTATATCACCTCATTATTACTTCTACAAAAGAGCTGTTGGGTTGGGGTTTTTTTGGCATTGACACTATAAAATCTCTTTTGAATGGTTTAATGCAGCAGGCATCAGAAGTCACTCCAAGCAGAATTTCTTATACATCCTATTCAATCAACACCACAGTTATTTTTTTCTCAAAGGCTACTGTACTCTACTGAAATGAAGCTTTTCTTGGAATAGAAATGGAAGTTTCTTAGAAAATGTAAATGTCTAAAGGTAACTCTTTCTTTTCCCTCAGAGAAGAGTGTGCCTGAGTCAGTCACCCACTTTCTCTACAGTAGCTAAAATATACACAATTAGAGCAGAAACCAAAAGCTAATATTCCCTCTTCCTCTCCTCTGTAGCATCTTCATTGTGGTAGAGGTGGGGCGGTTTTCTGTGCTTTGGGCACCGTACAGAATACATACAACAGAAAAGGTGGTGACTCATCTGCCCTAAAATACCTGAAAGAATTGTTGCTGCCTTCTGAGATAAAAAGTTATTTTTGCAATATCAATTCTGTACAAGGGGTTTTGAAACCTTATTCTGGATATACTGTGTGAGAAAGACAGGTACTGTTGGAGAGGTGCCATTACATCCAAATGTATAAGTTCACACAAAATCTTTTAAAATATAGTTAAATTCTGATTTAATGAATATTTCATCTGATGAACAAATAATTATTTTTGTAATTCACTGTAAGCTCTAAAGTTGTTGTGTCAAGAGGGCTCCTCACATGCAAACCATTCAGAGCAGGTGGTAGGCCTGCTTGTGATTATTTACTGAATTTGAGCTAGGCAAGGGACAGAATAAATCAAACTGAATTTAAAAATTTAATCAGATGCATGAAATGTGCTTCCTAAACTCATTGTTAGATTTATTTTTCCTTTATTCGTTTACAAGGGAAAGATCCTAAGAAGTACTCTATCATTAAATAGCTTAGAAGTATTTGTATTTAGAAATATAAATACAAACTGACAGCATCTCTTTAAAGGAAACGGGTTCGGAATTTGAGATGTTATGCCAGAATGCAAGTTTTGCTCTGTTCTTTAAAATTCAGTGTCAGATTTTGCCTGCATGAGCTTTTAATTCCTATAGATCTAATTCCCTTTCTGAGCTCTGAGAGTTAACTTTTTATTTGCGCATGAGACTGGGCTATAGATTTCATTAATGAGGCCCGAGAACTTCTGTTATTCTTGAAAGGAAAATATTGGAATGAGCTTGGACATCAGAACATGACATATAGCTGCTGTGTGCAAAACCTTTGGTGCATTTTTATCTTTGAAATTATTCTCTCCATGCTCTCAAGGAGCTACAAATTCATGGTCTGACAGCCTAATATCAGCCTTGATAGCCTTCATTCTGCCACACTTTCTTGGACAGGGTACTTAATGCAAGCGGATGAGATACCATAATTGGCATTCTGATCAATAAAGGTCTGCTTGGCAAACTTGCAAACGACATTGAAGTGGGTTCCCAGGAGCTATTTAAATATCAGCAGAGGGGTACAGCACATGATTGCCTTCAGCTGCTCTGCTGCACAGCACGTCGGTGGGGTTACAGCAGGTCATTAACGCTCGAACATTTTTATCTTCTGCTTCTTAAAGCAGTAGTGGGCTTCTGGCTGAAGAAAACAGATCACACACGTTCTTTTATCAAAATAACAGGCAGAGATATATTAGTAAAATGAAATGGGATTTGTTTGTCATTAAGTATTGGATTAAGACAGCCAAATTATAAAGAAAAACTATTTAAAGAAAAGATAATATTTTCTCCGTTGTTGTCCTGGATTTGGCTGGGATAGAGTTAAATTTCTTGGCAGAAAAAACTGCTGCGGGGTTTGAATTTAGTATGAGAATAATGTGGATAACCCACTGTTATTTCAGTTGTTGATGAGTAGGGCTTACTCTAAGTCAAGGACTTTTTTGTGTCCCATGCTCTGCTAGTGAGGAGGTACACAAGAAACCAGGAGGGAACATGTCTGGGACGGCTGACCCAAATTGGCAAAGGGGATATTGCACACCATAGAATGTCATGCACAGTATACAAACTGGGGCAAGTTGGCCAGGGGCCACTCAATGGTGGAGGATGAACTGGGAATCGATCCGTGGATGATGAGCATGGCATTATGCATCACTTGTTTCTCTTGGGCCTCAGCAATCTCTCTCCTTTTCATTATTATTATTTTTATTTTAATAATTTTCATTAATTATTACCTTATTACTAAATTATTATTACTGTTACCACTACTACACTACTACTACTACTACTACTACTACTACTACTACTATTACTACTACTACGACGACTACTACTATTACTACTATTACTACTACTACTACTACTACTACTACTTTGTTTCAATCATTAAACTCTTCTCAAACCACGAGTTTTCCTTTTTTTCCAATTCTCTATTAGTGAGCAAGTGACTATCTGGTGCTAAGTTGTCAGCTGGAGCTAAACCTTGACGCCTGAGACAGTGAATTTTCAAATACTACAGCCACTATATGCCCTAGAGCACCTATTTTAGTCTTGACTCTGACCACAAGAATTTAAAATAAAGGCAAAAATGTCCATTCTTAAGTTCTAAGAGAGACATCTAACTCTTTTATGCACATTTTTCATCAGAGTAATAACTCAAATTTAAAAGGAATGCCCCATTGTTTACATTGTTAACAAAAAGGATTTGGGGAAGGGTGAATTAGAATTTGAAACAAAAATGTTTAAGAGCGTATATGCAAACCTGAGTACTGGTATAACAGCATTAACTAATATAACCCTTGAAGGAAAACCAACAGATTTGAAATTCTGACTGCTGTTAATGAGACACATATCCAGAACAACTCCAGTGTCTTTAATGAAGCTATGCTGAAAAAAATTCAAAAGATGCTATATTATTCAACTTCATAGGGATTATGACTTCAGCAAAACCCTGAAACAAGTGATTAGACCTTCCTTGGTAAGTGTGTTGGTTTTCACTATGATAATTTTCTTCATAGCAGCTGATGTGGGGCAGGGTTTTGTATTTCTGCTGGAAACAGCATTGATAACACAGAGATGATTCTCTATTGCTGAGCAGTGCTCACACAGAGCCAAGGCCTTTGCTGCTCCTCACCCCACCCCACCAGCGAGGGGGCTGGGGGTGCACAAGGAGTTGGGAGGGGACACAGCCAGGACAGCTGGCCCCAAATGACCCAAGGGATATCCCAGAGCATAGGGTGTCATGCTCAGCATGTAAAGCTGGGGAAAGAAGGAGGGAGTGGGGGGGGATATTGCTAGTGATGGCGTTTGTCTTCCCAGGTCCCCATTAGAGGGGATGTAGCCCTGCTTTCCTGGGGATGGCTGAAGACTTGCCTGCCCATGGGAAGAGATGAATGAATTCCTTCATGGCTTTTGCTTTTCCTTCTAAATTTTCATTCTCAAGCCATGACTTTTCTCACTTTAACCCTTCCCGATTCTCTCCCCCATCCCACCTGGGGAGTGTGAGTGAGAAGCTGAGTGGGGCTGAGTTGCTGGCTGCATTAAATCACTACAGTAAATGCACCAAAACGTTTGTTGAACATGGGCCCTGACTGATTTGCTCAAGATCACACTGGGAATAAATACTCAGCAGGGAACCCAGAGAGAACAATAACTTAATTGCACCTGAAACAAATGACTAATGCTATATACTCTTGTCTGCTGTGAGACCTGCTGTTAAAAACCATGAATAGAGAGAAACCTCTTTTCTACAGCACATGGTTACACAGCAGCTGTGTAATTTGCTGGACAGAGATTTTTTTCTTCTATTAGTCTGTAATTCCAACACTTTACAAGTGGATTTTTTTTTCAGAACATAAAGGGAAACTCAGTAAATACATCATGTAATAAATGTCAAGTTTCAGGCTGCTTTTTAGCAGCAGGACAGGTTGAGGGCACAAATGCTATGAAATCTGTGCACAGCAGAGAGGTGGGAACTTGCCCAGGTTCTGGTCTCTCTTCTGAGAGTCCATTGCCTGTCTTTGGCTGCTTGCTTTCTATACAAACTCACCCCCATCCCCCTAAAAACCATAAAAATAGTCAAGGAAACAGTTGTTTCAGGGACAGTGAAGCCACAGAGGATGCAAGTAACAAACAAACAGATGGAAAATACACATAATGGGATTTGATTAAAAGTACAAGCTTGCTTTGAAGCAGTCTGAGGAGATGTGGGAACAAGGGAATATAAAGCCACAGCTAAAGAGACTCTGGGGATCCCTCCAAGTGATGCACTGGAGACAGTACAAACTCTAAGGATTAAGTTAGTTGCAGAAAGGCAAATGAGGAAAGCACACCAAAAAAAAAAAAAAGAGAAAAGGAAATCAGAGCTACTTACTAGGCATAAATCAATGTCTCAAAAGGTTTGCTGGCCTTCCTGGGACAGGGGAATCAAGAGCTTCCTTTCCCTCAGATTATTATTGCAAAATGGCTGGTGTCTCAACTTTTACAGGGCCGCAAAGTCCCATTTTCTGAGTCTGCTGCCTGAGCTCTTAAATTCCAATAAATCAAGAAAATTGACATTTCTAAAAATACCTCTTTTACCTATCCTGAGATAATTACAGCCCAGGAGTATTCGAAACATACATGAAGCCTTGTGAAGCCCTTGGGGTATGATTCATCTCATAATAACCACCCCTCTTTCCTGTCTCATCCCAGCTAATCATCAAAAATCTCCCAGTTTCTCCACCTCCCTATACTTCACTCCTCTTCCCTTCCCTGTAAAGAATATCTGTGAAACAGAAAGCTAATACAAATAAATGGGAACAATAGCTTAAAAATCCCCATTGCTCCATTTCTGGTAGAAGAGTTTCTGGGTCTTCTAGAGTGAGAGAAAGAAAATCCCCAAACACTCCTCTGGCTTCTTGTTCTCAATCTTATAGCACTGAAACACTTTAGCATGGCTGGGAGTAAATACAGAAAATGGTAACAAATGAAGTCTTGAAAAAAAGGTAATGTAAAAGATGGAGAAAACTAGCTGGAGTTTCATTTTGTGGAGGGACGAGTTCTTACTCCAATGGGAATCTGTGGGAATAAAAACTCCTTAAACTAATTTGGTACAGGGGCTGAGTTTCTTCTGAAATTGAAGATTTCATAAGAAGTAGATGGTATTTTTATTTCTCTTACCTGATGGAAACCTATAGCCTTTGTTTTTCAGCACAAAGGAAAACTTATAAAATGTGGGGGCTGGTGTTTAAGGACAGTCCCTGTCTATGCTGCACATGTCACAGTATAGCTGGAGTGTCTTATATCACAGGGGCACCTACAGCTGACAGCAAAATGAATTACGTGGATTTTTGTGACTACAAGTTCCACTTGAAAAGTTAATGTATAGAAAGACACAATATAAATTTTGACTACTGGTTGGGAACATAACTGGCCAGAAGCATCAGCAATCAGTTAACATGTATTTCTCCAAATTCTTTCAGAGAGTTGTTCAGTTTATGAAGCAAAATGTAACGCTACCTGCCATAAATTGTCACTTGGGGTGTTACCTAGTTCTGAAAAAGGAGAAAAAAAGTGCACTTACACTTAAGTGCATAAAGATTTAAGGATAGCCAGCCTTTTCTTCAAGATAGCAGTGAATCACCCTGATATATGTCCTAAAATGGAAACCTAAAGTTGTCAGCTATGATGGTTTGGTACTGGCCTCTGAACTAGCTGCCAGTGGTCATGACAGGAGGAATGTTACTGCATTAGACAAACCATTTATCTCATCCACAATGATGATAGTTTTCCTAAGAAAAGTGAGTTTTGTGCATAGTCATCAATTCAGCTGGCTGCAAGAACTTAAGAAGTTATTATTACTGTAATATTAAAATATAGCTAATTAATTCCATCCACTGTCTTTAAAATCACATGTAATAATTACTTTAGTTCTGCATAAAATTGTTACATTTCTGAATATGAATTCAAGAACTAAATTTTGTCTTCCCCTTCTCATTCTTATCCTCACCCACATGTTTATGAAGAAGCCTTGGCAAAGCGTTTTTCTAGGTTGTTAATTAGACCATTGTGTACAGAATATTATTCCTTCATTATAGTAAATTGCAAGTATGTTCTTTTCTAGCAGACAGAAGACTGACTGCAATGCACACTTTCCTCTCTCATTTGCTCGAGGAATGGTTTTAAAAACCCACAGGAACCAGGAAGCAGTTACGTTGACAATGCAATGATTTTGTTACTGCTGGACCTGAATAATCAAAAAGCTATTTCTGAACGCAAGAGGAGATTTCCCCAAATCTGTTCAATTGCCCCATGTCGGATGATTAGCTTTGTATCTCCAGGTTAGATGGCCTGACTTTCAAGCAGAACAGCTGAATAATGCCACTTCATTAAACTAGGGAGAAGATAGTCCATTCCTGTTTCTGAATTCTCTTGCAAGCCTTTGTGAATAAGCCTGGCAGTAAGAGAACAGCTCTGAGATGTTGGCATTTAAAACAACTTCAGAATAGCTAAAGGTGCTGAATGCAAGTGAGGCTCCTTTTACTGACAATGGAAAAGACAGTAAACAAATTCCAATTGATGAAACCATAGATGTGAAAATGTCTTCAATACAGATTGATTCTCTCTTCACAGGGCTTGGGATTTTTTTGTTTGTTTCTTTGTTTGTTTTTTTAAATAAAAATTCTTTATGAAAATCATAATATCTATCCCAATGACTCATGGGGCTTGGATTGGTTCAACAGACAGGAATATGCAGGAGACAGTGGCATTGGAAAAAAAATTCCAAACAAATTTCTATCAATTTGCATATTAACCTGGTGACAGCTACATGAACTTAATAAAGGGTGGTACAAAGTTTATTTTATCCATTGTAAAATGACTCTTCAAGCCTTAATAACATGTATGTTTGTAAGATCATACACTAATTAAATAGTCATTTGAAACTGTTCTAACTTTTCTTTAAAATATCCTTTCCTTTACATTTTTATGTTCTAACATTTTATTAGAGATAAAGCAAATTGCCATTTAGAAAAGAGAATAACAGTACAAAATGAGGCATAATTCACAATATTTAATTAGGGCCACCCTGAGTAACCAGAAAGAGCACCTCAGTCCTCATACAGGGAACTCTGTATGCCTTACACTTTCAAATGTTAGGTCTACCTCAGCAGGTGAAAACAAAAGGATGATACTGTATATGTTTGCGCAAACTGTCAGGCTCAGCTGAAGAGAGCCTAGGGATTTTAAGAGAAAAGCAGTGTTATGAACTGCTACATTTCAGAGCTACCTCTTCTTTTAGACATTTTAGCTGTGTACAAAGATTAGGGTTTTAGGAAGGAGTTTACAAAGCTCAAGGAGTCACAGAGTGGTTCAGATTCACTAACTGCTTTTGAAAATATCAGCCAAAACTGTTTCTTTTTCAGCAGGGTTGTGTGCTATGTTCTGTTTACATACTGAAATCACTGATGGAAAAACATTGTTTATTTTGGGACAGAGTTAAAGCTGCAGTAGTGTGATGAAATATGCATTTCCATCTGGTTGATCAGAATAATCCTCTTACATCTATAATGTATTCAGCATATGCCTTATGATATCTTTAGCCATTAATTCCCCTGACATTAAGAGTTTGAAATTTAAATATAAGGCAGCAAAGTAGTGCATGGGTTGTATTTAGGAGCTATACTTAGTTTTCAGCAATATTTTTTTTTTATTTCTCTTGGAATTTTCCAGGTTTTTTTTCTTTTCTTATATAAAAAAAAAGAAAAAACAAATAATTGAATCAAAAAAACTGACAAAAAACCTGATGATAAAAACCATGTTATTTCATCTTCCAATTTTGAGATCACCCCTGGAGAAATCCATAGGTCAAAGGCACTGCCTGCAAGTTTAAAACCAGCATGTTTTCAGAAAGCCTGCACCGACAGGACTACAATGCCAAGAAACAATTCATCTCCCCAGTATGTCTCCTTCTAATGTTGAAAGAATTCATCAGTAGCAGAATCTCTTTTCCACTGCACCCTTTATAAACCTTGATGCAGACATGTGAAAGGACCTTCCCATCTCACCTCTCTCGAACACTCTTTATGATATCTTTGCTCTCTCACTCCAGGAGCCACCTTCCTTCTTAGGAGATGAACTAACTACTCATTTAACTTTTTTATATTTATTTTAGAGTTGCTGTCATCAACCAGGGTGTCGGTACTTTGATGATTTATTGAGTCAGTTTTTTTCTCTGCCTTTTCATTTCTTTACCACATTACAGTCAAACTCTACACATCTTTGAACTCACACCTTTGAACTCGCATGAGCAGCTCTGCCATAATTTTCTCCTCATTCTCTGTTTTCTTCTATTCTCCTAGTCTCTTTTTCTTGTTTCCTCTGCTGCCCTGATTTTTTTCCCATTGTTATCCTTCCTCTATCATAACGTTTAACACTTTCCAATGAAAAATATTTCTTCCAGGCCAAAATCTCATGCAACACATTCCTTTGTGACCAAAAAAATATGATGGGAATGAATTATAAAAGTCCAACTGCCTTTCACATTCACAGATTCATGGTATTGTTCTCAGGTTTGTTTCTGAAAATGCCACACCTATCACTCAAAGGTCTTTTCTGCAGAAATAATTTGCATTTGTAGTTCAGTTGCTGCATTCATGAGACTAAGAGTGTCATGTAACAATTATATGATTTCTTAAAACCTATGCCATTCTTGCATTAATTTTAGTCATTAGAACTATTCTCAGTGAGTTTTCAGTTTGGACTATGTCCTTAGCATGGTCCTGACAAAAATAAGGAGGTATATAAGTCACAGGTAGTTATTTTCTTTAATTTGTTTTTGCCACAGTGTAAATGAAGCCTTTTGAGATTTTAATAACTTATCTGCTTCTTCCCAGAGGAGATGAGACTGCAATGAGACCAGCCCAGGAATAAGTTGCAGTTCCTCTTTTTAGTCTACCTAAAGCATTGATAGCATCATCAATAATATCAGAGCAGTAATGGGCTTTTTTTAGTTAACCTGTGGGTCTCTGCTAGCTGCCTGGCTGTGCACTGGGAAAAGAACTTAGCATTCTCAATAAAGAACAGCTATTAAAATGTATATTGTTGACAGTGTTATTATTTTAAACAAAAAAAGATAAACCTTATTCATATCCTATCCTGCCTCTGGAAGATAATCCGACCTTAAACAATTACTTTAATGCGGTTCCCAAGATTTCCACTGCAGTCTTCTATGGATTTAGCTAAAGGTCATATGTGGTAGGTGACCAATTTTTACTGGTCTCTTGGGTAACGGCTTAAGACAGGATTCATCGCGTTACACTAGAGTAGGTCAGACTTTCAGGGTCGAAGATAATTGCTAGTCTCCTTTGAAAGTGGGGCACTACCAAGGAATTAAAGGCAGCTGGTGAACGTAGCTAAGAGACAACATATTAATTGTCCACTATTCCAGTTAAAGCACACTGCTTGCTCATTTAGTACACACTGAACAAACAAAATGTCTGTGACATGGAGGGTCAGAAATTTTACAACCCTCCCTCTTTTGACCCTCTCAAACAGTATGTCATAATATTTTATTTATTTAGTTTACGAAAGCAACTCAATAATTAAATTCAACTCCCCTCTAAAAACACTACTGAACGAAATCCTGCTTAGTCCTGTGATAGGAAAACAAACTAGACTAGCTAAATATGATTATTAAAACACTAGACCAAATATTATCTATTGTTATTGTGTCAATCTTCTCTATAAAAACCAGACAAGTATATATTTTACACAAGCAAGCAAATCATCAGAACCATTTCTGCAGCATGGATTTTTGTTTATAAAGGCTAAATATTAGGTGTCACTGAGAAATTGAAAGTCATTTTGCCTCCCATTTGTCACTTCTACCCTATATTTTCTTCTTTTTTCTTTTTATGTTATCAACAGAACTGAAATACTATAAACAAATATTATATATGTATAAATATATATGTGGATATTCCTAACCAAAATCAACCGCAATTAAATTACCACTATGTTGCAAGGGATATTGGGAAATTATATTGGATTTTGCTCTGTTTGCTTGGCTCAGCATATACATAATCTATCATTTCCTTCATCCAAACTGTACATACATTTTTAGGCTGAGTTAAAGTTTTGCAATTTTTTTTTTTCAGTGTTGCAATATTCAATCTCCTTACAATACGAATTTTTCATACATCCAGTTATTTATGGCATCTATTAAATCTCTTTAAATAGATCCTCTCCTCTCCTCTCTGTCAAGCATTTGTGTTTTTCTGTTGCTCTGTAGGTTTGCAAGTTAAACTAAAGACTGACAATTAACATTTTTTTCTTCTTGTAAATAATATTCTATCAAACCAATAAAGTGTTTTGCATAAAAGGAATACTGCAAAGATGTTTAGAAATACTTTCTTATGATGAAGCAATGCAATTTTCAACAATTAGCAACATAATTAGGAAAAAATTTGTCATTAAATAATTTTTTTAATAATGTTTGGGAATAAGTTGGAAATTTTAATAAACAGAAGACAGGCTTGTGCATCTGAAATTCAAATTCATATAAGATTTAATCATGAATCATGAAAAGCCAAATTGTTTGAAATCTTTTCCACCCTTACTGATATTTTTTGCAGTGTAACAATATTCAGTATGGATTCCTTTTTTTTCTTTTTTCCTCTTGAAATAAAGGGAACACTCAGTTCTTAAAATGTATGCTTGTAGTGTTTGACTCAGATTACATTCTGATCTTTTTACCTAAAAATATAATAAATAACTCTACAAGTCAGATGATCAACAGCAGTGAGTAGTAATATTCCCATAAAAAGATGAGAAAAACATAGGCAGATGGATTATTTTTCAGGCGTATTTCTCCAGCCTGCAGCAGTTTGTGATTTTCTGTGACAAAGTTTGCACTTAGATCATCATATTTAATAGTCTCTGATGGACCTATCTTCCAAAAATTTTCAAATTCATCTGGAACCTATTTATGTTCCTAGTTGTCCCAGCTGCGTAATTTAATTATGCAGCATCCAACAAGTAACTTCATTTGATTTTCTCTTCTTAAATTTTAATAATATTATAATTTAAGTGGTGAATGTGAATTCCTTATCAGCCTTTCAATATCTTTCATTATATTAATCTCTTTTTCCTCCAGTACTACTAAAAGAGACACTCAGGGGATAGACAAAAACCCAGAGAACCCTCATCAGTGTCCTGAACCTCTCAGGGCCTCCTCAGGAGGATGTGGCAGCTCTCACATTGGAGATATAACACGGAAATTGGTGCGAAGAGTGTAAAAAGCTCTTGAAACACGGATGCATTGTAAAATCACATGGAGAGAAATGTATGGTCTGAAAGAAATAACATTTCAAGATTTCCTCAGTCTTGAAATTATTTGACAAATCAAAAGTGATTACTGTTACTTATCAAAAAGAGGACAAAGACTCTCAAAAGTATCAAAACATATCAGCTGACTGGTGGGCTGAGCCACAACAAGCTGTGGCTCTGAATTAATTATTTCTTTTAAACTTGTAGAAAGAAAGTTAGTAGTGGCATATTTTTGCAAAATAAGCAAGTTTCAGCTTTGCAGACATTTTTCATTCAAATGCAGTAGTTTTGCCTTTCAGTCTTGATGTCTAGATCAATGGAAATTTTCCACAACAGAAAGTGAGGAACAGAAGAGGAAGGGAGACATTCTTCCCATTCTTAAAAAATTTTAAAAGGAAAATTATTTTTATATTACTTCTGTGAAAGATGGAAACACTTGTGACACACACACATTGACAGTTGTCTAAAACTCATTTTTCATTGAAAGGGTAAAAGCAATCAGCATATCACAGCAATTTAGACCCTGTCATGGCCTGCTTAAACAAAACACTAAAATCCCTGTATCACAGTTATACAGCTGGGAAAAAGGAGTGTTGTGGATCTAGCATGCATCCACAAGAGTTTAACCAGATAAATAGTGTTCAGCAGAAGGCAATAACTGTATTAAGAAATCATGAGGAAATGCCTGTAACATGAACATAAATTATAATTAATAAAATGCAATTGAATCCAGAAGGTCAAACAACTTGCAGTCAGATCTGTGACAACAAATGCCTTATCCCTTGATTTGAGTCTTAAAACTCCATGTAAATGTCACTTTACTCACGTATGGTCTCTCTGACATCTCGCTGTGAGCTTCTAAGAAGCTTCAAGTTATTTATATAACTTGTCTCACTGGCACCTAATATGTCTTGTCCTTTGATGACCAGTGTTGATGTCTGACTTTGCATTACCAGGCTTGTTCCATGCAGTCAACACTATCTGTATAGAACTTCTGTTCAGTGAATTAAATAAATGCTTGTATCTCAAGGAAACCTTGACAAATATCACAAGAGAACAATAGCAGTCTCTAGCATGAGTAGAGCAATTCTAGAGGCAGCTGGCTTCTGCCATCCTTTATTTTGCTCTATTCTCAGAATTAGAACTAAACCCCTGGTAAAATCTTCTGGTTGGTGAAGGAGGCAGCTTGGAAGTTTTCCCTGTCTGAAACATGTCGCTTTCAGCATGAAACAGGAAAGCCGAGCAACTGGCCTGCACTATAATTAGGTTGGAACAATAACCAGTCATGGCTTTATCACCAGGTTATTTTGTCCTCACTGAAATTTGCCCTAAATTCAAAAGCCTTCCAGTGTTGCACCACTGGTGAAGAGTATGTTTTGTTCTCTTGGAAAACAAGAATTTCTGGTCCAAAAAATAGCAGGTCAAACTCCCTGCTTGCATAACTCCATTAATTTCAGGGAACTAGCACTGGAAGAGAAGTTGGCCAAGAAGGTCTAAATGAGAATTTAAATTAGATGTGAGACATCAGTGAAGATTTTTACCTTTTTTTCATTATTTTTTTTTTCCCAGTACTCTCCAGGGACCAGATGCTCAGCAGGTATAAATTGCTATAGTTGCACTAATTTCCAACTGAGCCATGACAATTTGCACAGACTGAAGATGTAACTCTAGGTAGCAATATTCTTTTCCAGGAGTGAATAGATGAAGACTCGACAGTCCTGTCAGAAGAGGTCATATTTTGTTAATGTGAGATGTAGAGAACTGCAGGACAGATAGTGCCACAATGCTCTCAGTTAATAATATCCTTAAAATAATTTGAGAATTAATTTCACTTCAGGGATATGAGATAGTCTTTCAATTTCCCATAAATGGCCTTTCTAGGCAAGATCAAAAGTCTGCCTAGTCCAGTATTCTGTTTCAAATGATAATGAAAAGTGAAGACGTGGTGAAGAATTGGAAAAACAGGGTAATCATGTAGAAATCCATCCCCAGAATGCTCCTACAAACTCAAGTGATTTGTGGTCTGGGGAGAGGTCAGGCCAGAGGAGATGCACTGTAAGCCAGTGGAATCATAGCAGTTGAAAGTGAAAAGCTCAAGTCATGTTCAGCATGAATATATAAATCATTCTCTGTTCATTCAGTCACTGCAAAATTCAGGTTTTATTGCATGTTTTCAGCAGAGTTTCTCATATTTGTATCATAAAGTTTTTCCAAATATAATTCTGTAACAGAAAATAGCATTTGGCATGAATATGCTATTGAAAGTGCTTGATGAATTTAAATAATATTACTGAAGTTCTTAAACCCAAGTCAAAATTCAAATCAAGATATTACAATGCAAAAATTATACTGAAGTTCTTTCTCTCTCAGTGCAATTAATTTTTTTATGTATTAAGCAGTTAGCATGCAGTATATCTCAGCCTGTTTAATTTGAAAAACACCTTAAAAATTGGGTGTCAAACAAATAAAAGAAAGCAAAAAAAAACTAAATGTGTTTGAAGAAAATGTTTAAAAGAAAGGGAAAAACCAGTATGTTTGAAAGCCATAAACTCAAGTAATTAATATGTGTTGAAGTCTTAATGTTTCCTCTGATGATTCTGGCACCTGGTTTGTATCTCGCGGCCTTGCTAAGGAGTGTTTTTACAAAGCTCTCAAGTTTGGAAATACATTTTGCCCTTTGTAGCCTCTGCTTGGGGTTTAGCAGGCAGCAGTGGCCCATGTGGAACAGCACTAGCATCTCTCCAGTGTCGCCCTGCATTTTGCAGTTCTTCAGCTTGCAATCTCTGTGAATAGTTTCTCACGCACTTTCTGTAAATATGCTCACGTTTAGCTAACCATGCCTGGATTGTTTTGCATTCCTTTGCTAGGTGGACTTTGTATGATAGACATTTCCATTGACCAGTGAGACTGAGAGGAGAAAATCTTCATCCTCCAATCCACGGTAGTTTCTAAGAACATATAAAATAAACGACGGAGGGCAGAGGTCGGGGCTTTTCCTGGCCTCGCTGCCCTGGCTGCTTTTGACCTGACAAGCTGTGTCTCGTGTGCTTATTTCGTGTCCAAGAGAGCGACACTCCAGATCAGTGAAAATAGGATATAGGTAAGATTTTAAAATCTGATAAATCCAGTAGCACAGGTAATGTAATACATAAATGATAGCTAGAATACAGTGAAAAAAATGAACTAGTGGGGGTTTATTTGTTCGGGGTTTTTTTTTTGGGTGTGGGCATTTTTTATATTTTGGGATTTTTTTAAAATTTTACCTGGCAAGCTCACTTGCAACATTCACAATAAATTTATGAAGGTTAAGGTGAAAATGTTATCTACAAAAAGAAAAGCAAAGTCAATAATGGTAGGTGGCTTTGAAACAAAACTTGAAGACAGCTAAGGAGTGTATCACTATGGAAGGCAGGGAGATAGTGAGAAGTGTGAGAACTCGCTATCTGAATTAATTATATCAACTTTAATCATTTAACATTATGCCATTAACATTGTGTATTTTCCTTCATTTGAAAATTGATGCAATAATTATTTGTTAGATACAGGCTAACATTTCATCCAGAATTCCAACAGATTTATTATATATTTTTTTATAGAAAACTCAATAAAACTGGAGAGAAAAAATGATATACAGACCCTCACATGCTGATAATAAACAAGAGACTAGAAAAGTTTGTTTGCTGTGATAATATTGCTCTAAGAGTTGACATCAGCAAGGCAGGGCAAGATTTTGAAAGACTACATTAAAAAAAAAAGTTACTTCCATCAAGGAATGCACAGTTTGCTTAAAAATATAATAAATTATTGTAAGTGGAAGTGAAGACGAAAAATATTATGTCTGATGCTGCATGACATTTGGTGAAGGTGCTCACAAGACTGTTCTCTATGTTCTGATATGCTGTTAAGAAGGTACTTTAGAATTAAGACCTTGCTGTGCTGTTTCAGCTATTTGGGGTTTCATACAATCTTAGGCCAAGTGCCTGGGATTCATTATATAGGTAGTATTACAGCTATAATGCCTCACTCCCTCATACAGAAATAAATCCCCTCTTGGCAAGTATAATTTTTCTTTGGGCTATTATTACCATCAGCTACTTTTCTATTGAAATGAATGTTCATTGCTGACTGGAAAGACCTTACATTTAAAAGGTCTTCAGCAGCTCAAGGAAATAAAATAGCTTTTATTGGAAGACAGCTAAGAGGAGCAGAGGAATGAACATGATGTTTGTTCTACTATTAATTATTATTTGCGTGTCTAGGGCTGTATATCATTGTACAAAAGCGTTGCATTTAAGCATGCAAAATATAATTGAAATTGGTTTAATTAAAGAATACAATTATCCTTGCTCATGTTCACAAGGGAAAATAAATAAAATGAACCATTGTAGAGGCCTCATTGATTTGCACAATGGCAGAAGTCATTAACTGAGCTCTGGTTAAATGACACTCATCTGCTTCCAGAGGAAACATGCCTGTGCTGTAGGTCTGTGATATATTTCAAAGTATTTTGCTTTTCATGCATGATATGTATGAAATATGCATTCTGTTGACTGGTAGCACAATCAGTAGGATGTATTTTGGCAGCTAAATGGCAAATTTAAATGTGAATTTCTTTTTAGTGCTCTGGAATCTCTATTTTTTTTTTCCCTCCATGAGTAACATAGGCCTGCTGAAGTCTCTAAACATCTTATGTGGCTTACCCACAATCTCTCCCTGCATCTAGTTAAGTGTCATCATGTCCACTAAGTGTAAGTTGAACATGCTGCTCTGTTATGATTTATTGTCTCAGGAATTTCTTCAGACTCCATCGCATGATAACTGTGGTACCAAATACCGCTGGAATGCAGGGATGAAGCAAATTCAGTGGCCTGGGGACTTTCCATTGACTAAAACAGAGCATATTTTATGTTTAAATAGCAAAGTCAGTTAAAATGTTTACATGAAATTTTTTTTTTTGCGGGGAGGGAGAAGATCTAACTCTACAGTTTTAGTGGCTAATTAAGGAAAATCTATTAGAAGATATTACTGTGCAGTTTTATAGTGCTCATCACTGAATGGTTTCAAAACACTTTACAGCTACTGGATTGGTTCCTCAGCCAGCACAAACTGCTTTCATGCACAGAATTCATTAAATTATTTTAATGAAGTTCTAACAACATTTTAACATATTTAAGAAACCATCCTGATGTCACTGTGCTTGGTATCATTTTACAGAAGAGTGGAATGAGGGAGAAAGAGATTAAAAAGCAAGACTAATTCACCTATTTTTAGATGTGGGATTCAATTTAAAACATCTAAATCTAATGATAGTCCAGCATGGGGCTTAGTTACACACACATAAGTGGGCTTATAATGCCCTAGAATAACAGACATCCACAAGGAGCCAGCCCCGGAATGACAAGACCAAATCATCATGAATCTCAAAGGTATTAAGCATATATGTTTAGGATGTGATTTTCACCACAGATATCTTCTCTAAACTGAGCTGAATTACCCACTTGATGGCACTGACTATGTTTCATGACCTAATGCATATCTGGTGCCAATTAGGTTGTCTTAGAGACTTCCATCCAGCATGCAACTGCCACTCTGCGAAGTGTAAATCTCTCTTGGTCTCTCGGTCGTTTCTGACAACTCCATACAGATTTTCTGGACACCCTAAGGCAATTCAATTGGTCATTTTGCATTTTGGAGTTGATACTTAGCTTACCTGGAGACATCTAATTTAGTATCTGGAGCTTAATCCTGCACTAGATATTTGTATTTGAGGTGGCAAATTTTAGATCACTTGGCAGTTAAGGGACGGAATAATCATTTTTGGGACATGAATCATCTGCCGAGATTTCTATCACAAAACAAGAAGAACCATAAGAACTAAAGTCATATAAATTTAGTTCCACTTGACTAAAGCAGCATCACAAGTCTCCCTGAAAGCTAAACATGCTGTCTGCATGACCTAGTACTTGACATGAAGAAATGTCTACTGCAAACCATGCACCAAGAGCCAAAGAAGAAAACAAAATCAAAGAGAACCTGTAAGGGTCCTACTAAAAGCAAATGAAAGGAAACTGAAGTACGGAACAAAGCTGACTCAGTCTTGAAAGGAAAAGAGTTACCTGAATCATAAGAAAGAAAATTGTACTGAGAACAGGCTAAGAGGTAAACATTTTTTTGTTGTGACGGCAGTGTAAGTATGATTGATGGGCTGAGGTCAATTGTATGAGGGTGAACAGGGCAAAGTGCTGGGTCCAGCTTTTGGGTCTCAACAACCTCATGCAGGGCTAGGGGCTGGGGGCAGAACGCCTGGAAAATTGCCTGGCAGAAAAGGATCTGGGGATGTTGGTTAACAACAGCTGAACATGAGCCAGGGTGTGCCCAGGTGGCCAAGAAGGCCAGTGGCATCCTGGCCTGTATCAGCAATAGTGTGGCCAGCAGGACCAGGGCAGTGATTGTCCCCCTGTACTGGACACAGGTGAGGCCACACCTTGAATCCTGTGTTCAGTTCTGGGCCCCTCTTGAGTGGGCTAGAGTGTTTCCAGAGAGGGGCCATGGAGCTGGTGAAGGGCCATGGGGAGCAGCAGAGGCCTTCAGCTGTGCCAGGGGTGGTTTAGATTAGACATTAGGAAAAATTACTGAAAGGGCTGTCAAGCGCTGGAACAGGCTGCTCAGGCAGTGGTGGAGTCACATCCCTGGAGGTACTTGAAAGACATGTTTATGTAGTGCTTAGGAACATGGTTTAGTAGTGGGCTTGGCAGTGCTGGGGTAACAGTTTTACCCAATGATCCTATAGGGCTTTCCCAACCTAAGCAATTCTGTGATTATATAATAATAATTTAAAGATTATATCAGCATTTTCTTTTTATAATTTATAGGTAAGTAAAAATTCATTTGAATATGAAAATAAGCAAAGTCTTGGTGCTGTCTTGAAACCAGAAAGTGAACAGGTTTCAGTCTTATTAAAGAAGATTAAAATTATATTGAAGACACAAAAGAAGATAAACTTCCATCATTATTACTGCAGGTTGCTAAGGATATGTATGAAAGGGAAAGCCAGAGGTAGGAATCTCAAAATGAGTATATGTAAATACCCAGATAAATCTCTTGTTTGGGGCATTCTCATTTCTGTGTTCTGGTGGATGCTTCTTCCATTTCATTTTGTAAATCTTTTCCCTACCACGGAAAGCCAGGCTGGGATTTATCTCGTCTAGTTTTAAGCATCTGCATTACAGACACCAACATGTGGGGCAATTGCATGCTGAAGGTGACTAAATTGCTGTAGTCATTCACATGAACTGCCTTTTTTTACTTTAAAGGGAATATATAGTGATTAACATGGAGAGAAGCTGTTTAAATTTCATCTCACGAATCTCACCCTGAGTGATGACAAAGACAGTCACCACATTATGTATGTAACATCCAATTTATTAAAAGCATCAAAAGCACTGAAATGAAAAGCTATAGGTGTTTCTATGTTGAAAATAGGTCTATGTGTGGCTTAACCAGTGTATGCTGTGCAACTGTGTCAAACCGAATAAAACTATCAGGTTGTGGTTTTATTTGTCCATGATGTTGTTTTTGGTGTTTTCATGGCATCCCGAAAGAAAAATCAGGAGAAACTCCTAAAAACCAAGGACAAGTAAACTCCGATGGAACAGCCAGCATGCAGAGGACAGTATCAGCCATGTAATAAGAACCCATAAAAGTTTAAAGCACACAGGGATAGCGCTTCAGTACCCGGCATTTAGTGTTTGATCAGCAGAGACAGTCTAGTAAGGAGGAGTATAAGGATTCAAGCCTGTTATAAGCCAATAACAGTCCAAAATTATTCTCTCTACAACCATTTTTTATCCCAGATTCTGACTGGCTAAGCACCATCCTAATCTGAGTTTGACTAATCTATCTTTTTCCAGTCATTAGTAGCACAACAATGATGCAGAGTACATTTACAAAGAAGTTTGCTCTTTTCCTTGTTCTTTGGGAAGGTTTGACAGCAGTACAAAGATAAAGCAATTAATGAGGGAGAAAGAAAACTGTGTTTTCTTCATCTACCCAACATTTACAAAATTATATCATATAAAGTTAAGATAAGTGAGAAAAGATAGTTTCAAAGGAAGAGTCAAGAAAACTGATAATCTCAGGGATTCTCAGGGAAAAAAGAACACAAATAAGAAGACAAGTCACTGCAAGCCCAGAGGAAATTCTCTCGAGCATTGTAATTCATTATTTTCACTTTAGTATTTTGGTAGGGATTTTTTCTTTTATTCTAACTACATAACCTGTAAAATTCTGCAACCATCAAAATAAAATGGTTGAGAAACTATGGAAATTCTGAAGATGTGTTTTCTCAGGTGCACAGTATCTTCTAAATGAATTAAATTTATTTTAGGTTCTTGTTATGCTTACTAGGGAAATTCTCAATAATGGCAATTGCTTTCATTACCTCGTGTATGTTCAAGGCTTTATAGTTATCAGGATGATACATTAGATCGATTTCAGAGTTTACAGACTTTTTTTCCCATGGCCATTTGGGGATACCAGGACAACAAGCATCATTGGAATCAAAAGTCATGAAAATGAGGAGTCTGATAGGTGGTATGTCTTCAAAGTTCCCAGAGCTGCCAGGCACATGACAGCATTCTGGCAAAGACTTGAAAAACGGCCCTCTGAAAATGTAGACTCTGGAAGGCCTGGGTACCTGGACCTAAGTCTAGAGAAACTAAAAACAAACTACTTCATTATTCTGACATGAAGGTGAACAACCTGTCGGTGGAACTCAACCTGTAATTGAGTCAAGGTTTTGTCAAGCTCCAGATATTTAGTATGAACTTTTAGAACTAATGAAATTGATGGATTTCGAAAAACTTGACTTGTTAAGAAAAATTCTGATCTTAATGATTGGGAGTTTTATAATATTTCAATGTTTTATTTATGCAAGCATCAAATAACATTATGAAATATACATTTCTTATAAAATAAGGGAAAAATTAGTTACTGTGCATAGCCAGCATCCATACAAGCAGAAAAAGATTCATACCATACAGGTTAACCATAGGCCAAGTGACAATTTCTTTTCCTCTGATAGGCAGAAGAAAATCTCCTGGTGGTTTTCAGAACTTTGGGATGGAAGAACCAATGCATTTGGTGATGGAAATCACCCCTCAAAGTCCTTACATTAAGAAATTCAGGAGTCAACCCCCACTGGTACCTCACCCTAGGATGCAACATTAGAGCTGCTTTTATCTCTGAACCGTACCAGAAGATCTGTAGTTTCTCAGCATCTATAGAAGATAAATGCTGATAAGCCCCTCCAGCAGCCTTTGTGGCACCAGTGTTGCCCAGGCCCTTGCAATCTGTTCCTTGAACAGGGCTCAATCAGTTCTTGTGCAAGAAGTCTTCAGAGACCCACACCTAACACAGCACTTCTGTTCTGTCTTGCTCCTATTTTAACTCTGAAAATGATAAATCAGCTAAAGAGGTAAAAATGAAGGCAGATTAACCTTTGAAACTGCTGCTAGGGGCTGCTGATTACCTTATACAAGTCAATGAATATTCACTGGAATCTGCATTGCACACACATGGTTTTTAATATCAATATATTGAATATGCACATATTTTTATGTGCCTGCACCATCACAATAAGTTTCCACATTTTCAAATTTTGAAAGTATATATATTTTTAATGGAGTTTTCTTAGTTCTGTCGTTTCAATTTATTGGTGGAGGGGAATTGAGAGAGGACATATTTTCTTTTCCTTAGAGCATAAATACCCCCTTGGTAATCACATGGATAATATATTTTGCACCAATATTATAATACACCTGCACCCTTTTTTTTTTCTGTTCCTGTGAGGCCTGCAAAACATCAGTATTTATGTTGTACCCTTCCTAGTGACATCTATGTCAAATGACTTCCTCTAGCTTAACAGGAATGAAACTGAAGTGTTATTAGCCCTCGTGCTAAATTGCTGCTGACTGACTTTCCTTTTCAATCAGCTTTTACTCTTAAAGAGCTGCTGATTAAGCCTGAATGAAGACTTTGACAGCCATTCTATTTAAAAACAATTCTATTTATATACCATATGATTATATTTATGGCTACATGTGACAAAACCTGGTTTGTTATGATTGGTGAATCTTGTATGACAGCAGGACTTTGCTACTGCTATATTTTCCTTTCAGCAAAATTTCAGATACAAACTCTCTAAAACCATAATTATTTCAAATGCCACTATAAAAGAGAATGGAACATGGAATGAGGACCCCGTAATGATAACTATCAGTGGGGGTACAGGTAGAAAAAGAGTGGTACTAGGCAAAAAAAAGAGATAAAATAGAGTGGTTTGAGGTCTTGCAATCAATCTGTAGCCCAAATCTGGCTGGTGATATGAAAGAAGGCAAGATAGTAGGGGTTGTTGACTATTTCTTAATTCCTTTTTGAAACTGTAATTTGAGTTTCTACTTTGCATGGGATTTGGTCCACAAAATTGTTATGGTGTCTCAGAGGATCATCATACTAGATTTTAAACTCTGGCTCAAACATTAAATTCTTAGCCCTTAGTTTGGCAACAATAGTCCCTGCAACAACATATGGAGAAAGTTAAAGGCCAAAAAAATTGGATTTCCAACAACCATCTCAGCCAAATCAGATAATTGGAAAGGTTTAAACATTGGATATTTCTTCACTTATACTAGATTTGAGAGCCCCTATGAGACTGCCACTCACAATCCCAAACCCCTTTCAGCTTAAAGTAATTTTATTTTTAGGTACAATGAGTTCCTTCCATTCACTTTATTATAGTGACAAAGGAGCAATCACGATGTGGAGTTCACTGCATTTACCAAAGAGCTAGAAATATGGTTCATGTGCATAATGGGCCTGCAGAAATAAAAAATTATGTATTTTTACTATGCCAGAACAATATCCTAATCAGTATTAATGGTCACCTAATCATCCTTACTCTGACCTAAATCCATTATAATGGATTAAAAAGTGAAGACTAAACTTTACAAAAATCAAGAACTGACTTAAGCTGAACTGGATAACTGAGGGAAAGGCTGTGGTTGTTGTGTGCCTGGACTTCAGTGAAGCCTATGACATCAATTCCTACAGCATTCTGCTGGACAGACCGGCTGCTCAGTGATGGAGAAATGGAACAGGCACACGCTTTGCTGGGTAAAAACTGTATGGGCCCAGAGAGTGGTGGTGAATGGAGTCACAGGCTTTTGGTGTGTGCAGACTTGGCAGTGCTGGGTTAATGATGGGTTTTGATCATCTTAAGGACCTTTTCCAACCTAAATGGATCTTTGATTCTACAATTTATAATTTACAGTAAAGGGTAGGCTTAAGGTTTGGTGCCGTCTTTCTCTGGGTGTGGGCCTGAGTGCATAAACATTATTATAGGGCTTATTTTCTATTAAGCAATTTCTAAAATAAAAAATTTATTTAGGTGCTCTCTGTGCTCCTTCCAGATTCATAGGATTTCATAGGATTGTTTAATTTATTTTTTTTCACAGGAAAATATTTTCTTGCATGGACTATAATAATCAAAACACTGGGATAACATATGGGCAACTGAATCCCTTAAGACTCAAACACTCAT
The DNA here is from genome assembly GCA_013397115.1 of Edolisoma coerulescens. Taxonomy (NCBI): domain Eukaryota; kingdom Metazoa; phylum Chordata; class Aves; order Passeriformes; family Campephagidae; genus Edolisoma; species Edolisoma coerulescens. The sequence continues at coordinate 73,565 of VWZW01006874.1, forward strand.
CTAAGGAAAATATGGAAGGCTGGTCCTTAGATAAGGTGGTTGCTAGCATCTGGAAAGTTATGTATATCACTATGTAGGATAAATATTTATCAAAATTATGAAGAAACAGATATAAAGTTATAACATGCATAAATTTCTTTCTGGGTATACACTTTCCTATCGTAAAAAGTCTACAATATAGGAAAAATAAAAAAAAATAATAATCCCCCAAAGCCAACAGAAATATTCAAAATGCAGATTTTGAAGCTAAAAAAATATTCAAATGATTAATAAATCCAAGTGATGTAAAACTGGTGACAATTAAGAAGGAGAATAACTTGGTGTGAGAGGTGGTGCCTTCTCTGTCATTGAGTCTTGAGATCGAGTTTAGATCAAGTTAGATCCCTTTCTCAGGGATACGTCTATCAAAAATTTCCAGGCCAGAATCTATTAAGTAGGTGGACAGACTGCTCTGACTGAATTCCTATCATTTATGGGCTGAATTTCAACCTTTCTGAACTCAGTGGAAGAAGGCTGTTCAAGGCACTTGGGCCAGCTTTAACTCTGTATATTATGAAGACTCCTCTGCCTGCATAGCACTCTACTGATTAGAGGATATTAATTACAGCTTAATTAGGCAAAGACAGGAGAGAAGGAAATATGGGTGCAAGGCAGTAGAAGTTATCACAATTCAAAAAAATGAAACCATCAACTATTAAGGGCTTTTCATTACAATATTTAGTGTTGTTAAAATATTTTGAGCATCACACAGAGCCAAAATCTGAGAATGTAAATTAGTAAGAAATGATACTTATACTTTCACGTAATAGTACAGAAAGGTCCTTTTCATATGTGACACTATGAAAAAACCTGCATAATTATTGAGGAAAAACGGATTAATTTAGTGATATAAAATAGAATGTGATTTGATTTTACAATTGAAAGATTCAAAAATCCTTTGGATACTACTAAATAGTATTTAAATATATAAAGAGTATTTGAACAGGTTTTCATTTCAGAAGGAAACATAAAATAAGGGTTTTTTGGTGGTGTTTTTTGGCTTTTTGAAGGTCAGAAGTATTTGTTAGGAAAATAGAACTATCTACAGAAGTATGTGGTCATAGGAACATTTACAAGATGTAAAATTTGCTTGTATTAGATCTTTTTCAGCTAAGCTTTGGCTTTAACACACGAAGGACTTGTGTTTAAAAACATAAAGTTTGATGAGATCATAGACAGAAGAACACAGGGACATATTAGCCTATAGATAAAAAAATAAATATTAAGTCATAACCAGTTGGAATTCAGAACTTCACTCTTAGTAAGTTCCATCAAAATCTACATTTTGTTAATATATGGGAAATAAACAATTTCGTGTGAATGGTTCTCATTGATTTTGTTAACCATGAAAAATTAAAACAAAAAATATATACAATGAATATTTTAAAACAGAATGAAAAGCATCTTGCAAAAAAACCCCTTATTTTTCCATAGTCTTTTGTACAATAATAAAATATTTTCCTTTTTTTTTTTTCACACTTTGTTGGAGCAGCAGAAAAAACAGTCAAAAGTATTTTTAAGTCTTTTTTTTATATTTTGCCTATTAGAAAACTTCAGGGAGTGATAAAACCAAAGATTCTTTAAATTATTTTCGAGCTTTATGTTTTTCTCAGGAAGTTGGGAAAAAAGTATAATTCAATTTTTCTAACATCCTATATCCACATATGTTTTTCTTCATATTTGTTATTCAAACTTCTGTAAGAGCTTGTGTGAAATGACCCTCAATTCTGCCACTGTCTGCATTGAGAAAAAGTACTTTTCTTAATTCAACTTTTCTTACAAAGACTATTAGTTGGACTAGATTATAGATGGACAATATTAGTTGGACAATATTATAGGTGGAGTTATAGACGGAGCCACATGGAAGTGTGGAAACCTGGGCAATGACAAAATACGTCCATGCTCCTTTTCCTGTGACTCTTTTGTGAGAATGGACGAACTTCTTCCCATTAAAATACCCACATGGGTAAACCACAATATATTTTCCCAGTTCTAGTGAGCAAGAGGATTGGGTATCTCCAGATGTAGGGAACTGTCCGGCAACTGTCAGTCTTGATTGCCCTGGATACCTCAGTTCTTCAGCACACATTAATTTGGGTTCTTTGCAAGCCCCCAGTGCTACCACAGCCTTTTTAGTGCCAACACTGAGCAGCACAATCAAGGGACCTGCACTTGAAATATTGCATCAGACATGGCCGAGCAGCCCCCAGTCCATCATTTCAATCTTAATGGGAGAGCATGGCTAAAGTGGTTGGGTGGTGATGATGTTCCCATTTTTGTAATATTTTGCTGCTTCTTAGAGCCATTTTGCCTCTTGCACATGTCCTGGCCAGTGAGCCAGATGGTCTAATATCTGATAAATGTTTTGAGTGAATGGAGTGGATACTGCTGTGCATTGACAACTGAGCATCTGATGTCAAAAGTAATGTGTTTATGCAGAATTACTAAGAGGGGAGGAAGTATAATTGAAGGACACAGAGAAACAGGGGTGGGGGTTTCTACAAGAATGATAATGAGAATGATTAGGAGATGAAATAAAACCCTCCTCCATGAATAGAGATTGTAAAGAATAGAGTGATTTCCTCGAGAAATTAAACAAGCAAGAAGGGACATAATAAAATGTTAAAAAACAAACGCTGTGTGGCAGGAGGAATAGGGACTAATATTCCTCCTGGCATAAAAGAGGCCTTCAATCAAACAAGAAGGGACAATTGCTGATTATTTCTAGACAATGAATAATTAGGCTGTGCAATACACAGCTGCATGATACAAATGGAAGACCGGACAGTTGTATGACTAGCAACACTACTGACTTGATGATCCAAGTTTTGGGTAGGGACATAAAACCCCATAATTTAAACCAGTGTCTTTCAGCTATTAATAGCAAGTCTTTTGGAATTAAGCAGGCTCTTTTATCTTTTTCTGCACTTTTGGGGTTTTTTTAATTTTGTAGCTACTTCTCTGCAGCTACTTTTGAAGACAATAGAAGATGAGATGAACCATGGGTTTGATACCTTATGACTTGCACTACACTCTCATGAAAAGCTACAGCATATTTCACCACAGCAGGTGATAGACTTTCAATTTTGGGTACTGCACATTGCAAATATATTGCCATGTGAACAAGATGTAAAATGATCTTGTTCTGGTAGAATTATGCAGAACTTAATAATCTCCTATTAAGTCTCACACTCAAACTTTTAACTGCTCATCTAGCACAGAGATATGAATGTCTTCAGAAGCAGCACTTTCTGTCATAAATTTTATAATTAATGGGAAGTGCAGGTGTTAGAGATACAGAAACTAAGCCTTAAAAATTTCCAGAGCCGTCCTCTTTCAGCTTAATGGGCTGACACTTGTACATTGCTCAGCTGGCTGGCAGTAAATCTGTCCTGATCTGACCTCCAGGCCATGCAGTTCTGATAAGCTGCGTGGTGTTGTTCAGAAAAAGACAACTTCTGTCCTGCACGTACACCTGAGACATGCTGCATGGAGAGCTAACATGGGCTAGCTGAGCACAGCCTTAATAAACTCTGCTGATTTTTCTGGTCGCTGATATTTCCATGGTCCAGCAGTTCCAGGAACTGCATTCCACATACAAATTCAGGTCAAAGTGCTGCTTTTCCCAAATACCTCTCTTTCTGCAACTCTTCTTGTTCAACAGAAATTTATGAGTCAGAAAGCATCCAGGAGATGCAGAGCTGAAGTTTCGCCCTTTTAGGGCTAAACATCACCATTCACAATCCATGCATTTGTTAGACAACTGTCATGATACCACTGCTTGGCCAAAAGCAACAGCAAAATCTAGATCCCTGAGGATTAGTAGGACCTTTGGATAGCGAAGCACTTAGTAAATTGCCAGGCTTCTACATCATGCTGGCTTTAACTCTGTAGGAGTCCACTGAGCGTCACTCCTGTAGAGTTAATCAGCTGGCAAGTTTTCACAGTGCTTTTGTCCTTGAGTAACCTGAATTGCTGGTCTTTGGCCCTGTTCCTCAAATCAGCCTTGCCATGGAATCATAGAGTTGAAGGGACCCACAAGGATCATCGAGTCCAGCTCCTGGCCCTGCACAGGACACCCCAAGATTTGCACCATGTGTCTGAGAGCATTGTCCAAATGCTTCTTGAACTCTGCCAGGCTTGGTGCTGTGACCACTTCCCTGGGGAGCCTGTTCCAGTGTCCAGCGACACTCTGAGTGAAGAACCTTTTCTAAATATACAGCCTAAACCTCTCATGACACAACTTCAGGCCATTCCCTTGAGTTCTGTCACTGGTCACCACAGAGATGAGATGAGTGCCTGCCCCTCCTCTTCCGCTCACTAGTAAGTTGTAGACTGCAATGGGGTCTCCCCTCAGCCTCCTCTTTTCCAGGCTGACCATACCAAGTGACCTCCACCACTTCTCATAAGGCTTCCCCTCTAGACCCTTCACCCTCTTCATAGCTCTCCTTTGGATGCTCTCTTAATAGCTTTATATCTTTCTTATATTGCGGTGCCCAAAACAGAGAGAGAACTTGCTGCGTGGAAGCTGTGGCTTTATTGAGGATGTATTGGTGTTGGCAAGTAAACCACAGGGGTGCAAGATGGAGGAGTGTCAGCAAATGGTGCTGATGGAAATTGTCCACCTGCTGTGACTTGAAACCTGTTTTTCATAAATGCAGAGAGAATTAGCTCTCTACTTCAGGATGTGGGGATGGATTCAGCAGGGAGACCATTATCACCTGAAGGGACATAGCACAGTGGCTGAAGCAGAGTTTACTAGTTTTTTACTACAGGTCATATTTTTAATCCTTCCTGGTCCAAAGACACCTCACTGAAATGTCTAGAAAGCTCAAGCATGTTAACATCCATTACATCCTCTATATAACCTGCTCATGTTAATAATTTAGATGGGTTGCCCAGGGGGCTTGTGGAGTATTGGAGTAAAAGGGTCAGTGGAAGTATTCAAAAGTTGTCTAGTCATGGTCTTGGGCAACCAGCTTTAGGTGGCTGTAACTGTGGGCAGAGGGAAAGGATGGGTTGGACAAAACAACCTTCAGATTTCCCTTCTAATTTCAACCATTTTGTATTCTATTAAAGCAATGATGAGGCAGCTAATTATAATTGTTTACTTAAAATTGGCAATTGTGTGGAAAAATATCACCATTTACAATCTATGTTATGATATCCCTGAGGTCAGAAAGCAATGTCAGAGTGTCAAGACCCCTCAGTCTTGCAACAGTAAGGCCAGAGTAGTGAGGCTGACCATTGCCTCTGACACACTGGTGGCTATAACAGCAGGGAAGAGCTGTGTCCTACAACCACTTCCACTTCAGGTGATTGTGCGTGTGTTACCATTCAGTTGGACATGCTCCTACAGGAAGCCAGCATTTTTCCTTATCATGAGGCAGGAAAAAACTTAGTGGCTGGGAATATGCTCTTTCCACTGTTGACTTCTTTCCAGAAGAGGAAAAAAGGGAAGCAGAAAGGCTAGTAAACTGTGTAGCCCTGAACAACTCACACCTAGGTGAAAGTAAACCTCATACAGTGACAGAAAATTTACCCTGAATCATGAGGGAGCAGTGTTGCACCAAAATGGCATTTACTTCAGTTGTAGGTACACGGAAACCACCAGCCTGCACAGCTACCTAGCACCTGGAGACACTACTGTTTTATATTGGCAACTTTCAAATCTTACTTTTTAACCAGTAATTAATCTTTCAAAACCAGAAAGTATGTACAGAAGATGTAATGCTTTCAATTGCTAAAATCAAACCTGTGTTTTCATGTACCTATATACATGCAAAAAATGTCTGAGGTATCATAGAAACACATCCTGTCTATTATGCAAAATCAATATTTTTTAGAAAAAAATATTTCTAACAAAGTTCTAATTTAAATGTAATCATCTGGGCCAAATTTGTTTTGAAAGGATGAAATGGAAAGATAATTTGACGCAGGATTGTAATATCATTGTGTTGTTGGGTTGTTTTACAAAGCTACAGAAAATACAGTGTAATCTGGTGTTCAGGGCTGGGAACGGGACTGCCTGAATTCACTCTTTCTATGTCTTTTGACCTACTGCAGTCATAAATGAGATGCTTGACTTCCCCATGTCTGCCTGGAAATCTCCCAGCAAGGTCCATATAAGTAAATTTTTCAATAAGTCATGGGATCTTTCTTCCATGGAAAAATTTGCTATTATGACAAGCAATTCAAATAGCAAGTAACTAGCTAACTAGCTTAATTATAGCTTTTCTTTGAGATACGCTTTATAAATGCATTAATTTTGTATTGATGATTATTTCTTATCCTGTTTATGGCATTAAACAGTGTTCAGAGCCCAAATATGCCTCTGAATCCAGACATAAAAATGCTTTTTGCAGGTATGCATGAGTAGTACTCTCGGCTATCTTAAAGCACACCTGCCTCAAAAAGATCAATACCACAAGGAAAGATAGTAGTGGTTCTTTTTGTTCATGGAATGTCTAGAGAGCCAGCAAATATGGGATTTCAAGGATCACAGAATCACAGAATGGTTTGGTTTGGGTTGGAAGGGGCCTTAAAGATCATCTAGTTACAGTCCCCCTGCCATGGGTAGGGACACCTTCCACTAGATCAGGCTGATCAAAGCACCCAACCTTTCCTTGAACTCTTCCAGGGATATGGATATCTATAGCTTCTCTGCACAATTTGTGCCAGAGCATCACCACCCTCATGGTGAAGAATTTCTTCCCAATACCTAAACTAAACCTGGTGTCTGTCAGTTTGAAGCCATTCCTCCTTTTCCTGTGTCTTCATGCACTTGAACTCTCTTGTAGCCCCTTTAGATATTGGAAGGTGCTCTAATATGTCCCCAAAGCCTTCTCTTCTCCAGGCTTAACAACTCCAACTCTCCTAACATGATGAAAAGCATTTCCCCTGTCCCAAAGAAAAATATGTTCCACCATAAACACTGAATATTGGAGAAAAACTGGCATTCTTTCCCCCAGCTTATTAAAGTAAGTGAAGATACAAATTAAGTGGTAGTGAGGAAAAAACAGCAAGCTTGTAATCTGTAACAACCCCTCATCAGACCTACACATTGTAGAGGCACCTTAATTATGCAAAGGCCTCTATCATGTCTGAAAAATATTCAACTTGATTAACACACTGAAATGTGTTACAAAGTCACTATTATCTGTGAACATATCAAGTCTGATCAGGCTATATCCATCCCTGGTTCTGAATAAAAGAAATTTTTGTCTAGACTCTTTTTCATACTGTTCATTCTTTCCCAGAAATACACTCTTTTCACAAAAGCACATGGCAAAACAGACATAACCACAAAAAGTATGTGCACACATATGAAACATCTGGGCTAAAAAGTCCTTTTGTGGTAGGGAACCTGGGACTGTGGAGCTGCAGGACTTGGAATACGTTTTTCAGTCAAAACATAGGCACTAGGTGAGGAGAGATTTTTTTTGTTGGAGCTGAAGAGATAATATGGTGGTGGTGAGAGACCATGGAACTTCTTTGACTGTGAAAGGAGAAAGAGAAGGTCTCCTTGGACAAAGTGAAGGAGGCTGGATTTTGTCCTATGGGACCTAATTAACCATCACTATCTCCCTTTATCCAGCCTCACAGTGAGCTCTGTCAGCAACTAAGACAGGACTTATCAATCTTCCACTCACCCATAGCCTCTGCTAACCCCACTGTCACCTGAAGGAGTGAAAAGCTAACAAATCTCCCCTTCCGCCCCCCTCTAACCCACAAAACTCTCCACAAACTACCTTTCTCTGTAATATACTGTTCAGCTGGTGAGATATCCCGAGGGGCACTGAAGCAGGAAATGCAGCCCAGCAGCAGCATGTAACAAAGTCAAAAAGGGCACAAACAGCAGGGGAAGACACGTTCTGCATAACCCCACTTGCCCAAAAGACTTTATGGATTGAGCCCCTCTAAAAGGTAAGGGAAAGTTAAAGAGACAGATAGACACACATCCATCCTCCTGCTTTTTATTACTTCAGTGCCACCTTCCATCCCACCAAGCCTGCTCCGTTCTCCTCAGTGGCAAGCCTGGTGATCATTTCCCTCTACATTTAAGCCAAAGATGACATAGATATTAACTGGCAACATTTGAGAACTGTGATGAGTACTGAGAGCTGAAAATACTGGTCCTTGCTGTTCCCGCTGGGATGGAAAAGTCCCTCTAAAATTTCACAAAGGTTTTGCAGGGACAACCAGCATCCTCTACTCAGAGGGCATTTGTGACAGAAGCCACTAACCACCCACTGCAGTGAACTTATCAGTCACAGGTTTCCGCATGGAATCCAAAACAGTGTGTATGCACTCCTTTGTTGATTAGGTATGATAACATTACCCAGCAGCACAATAGAAAACCATTCTGGCAACACAAACAGATACCCAAATGCTATAAAGGCTCTGTCCTGGCATGGAAATAAACAGTAGCTTCAGGCTGGAGATAAGAGGAATCAGACATTGCATTTTCTCTTATAGAATTTCTCTAGATATCTCTAAGGCTTCCTAAGTGTTTCACCAAGGTGTGATGGTTTTGGCTGAGGTAGAGTTAATTTTCTTCACATTGGATAGTATGTAGCTGAGTTTGTGCTGGCCACAGGATTGATAATGTAGAGATGTTTTTGTTACTGATGGGGAGGGCTTATACAGAGCCAAGGCCTTTGCTGCTTTTCATACTGCTACCCTGGCGAGGGGGCTGGGAGTGCCTGGGAGGTTGAGACGAGACACAGCCAGGACAGGTGACCCCAGCTGACCAAAGAGATATTCCAGACCATATGACATCATGCTCAGTGTATAAAGGGGGGCAGAAGAGGGGAGACATTTGGGATGATGATGTTTATCTTCCCAGGAATCATGTCTAATGGGGCCCTGCTCTCTTGGAGATGGCTGAACACCTGCCCAACCATGGGAAGCTGTGAATCAGTTCCTTGTTTAGCATTGTGTGTACGGCTTTTGCTTTCCCTATTAAACTGGTTTTATGCCAACCCTCATGTTTTCCAGCTTTTATACTTGATTCTCTCCTGGATCCTGCTTGCAGGGGAATGAGTGAGTGCCTGCATGGGGCTTGGCTGCTGCCTGGGATTAAACCAGGACACAAGGCTTGTACTGAAATGAAGTCACAACTACACTGGATTGTAGGGAAGATCATGCCGAGCAGTGCTCATACACTTCAGGAGTGGACACAAAGCAAAGGCTAGATGGATGTGTATAAGAGGGAGGGGGATGTTAGCAATCAAAGGGGTAGTGTTTGGATGATGGCTAAGGAGACCTCAACCACCCTGAGCACAGCCAACTTGTCCCACAGCTCAAACTAGCTAATCATTGGCTGGTAGGTGTCAGAGACTGCAGCTTGGGAATATGGGAAAATCATGTTCTTTAGATCGAGTATGGTCTCCCAAAAATTTGCTCAGCTATTGCAAAGCATGGGAACAACTTATAGCAGGAGACCTCCACTCTGCCTCTGTGTACCTTCCAGTTCTGCACTGAGGACACTACATTTCCACTAACCTGACTTCTCCTCCTATATTGATAAATTTCCTCTGACTGGGACAGAGCAGCGCTATCGAAAAGGGGGAAAAATAAGAGCTGTAATTCTCGGAACATTTGTAACAGGTCATCAAGAGTTTCCTCCAAGCCATATTCTGCATACATATGAGTTACTCTTCCCTGCTGCACCTGCCTGGGTCCAATGACCCAATCAGGAGCTTGGCAGAGGAGGGGAATTGGGTGACAGTGCCATTGTATTTCTCATGAAGCAGGAAGAACAGGACAGGTAGGACACAGAACAAAAATAACTCCTGACATAAGCCAAGAGAAGAAATTAAGCTTGGTCTAACTTCTAAAGGGGCTGACACCATGAAAAGAAAACAAAAAAACCAACCACCCAAACTCGTGTCATCACCTCCTGTAAAACGTGTGAAAAGGCAGCGTGTACTTCTGAGGATGGTCTGCTGAAAGGTCTCTTGTTCTCAGAGAAGATATTCAGGGACATAGTTATATTTTGGGCAGCTCCAGGCTACATGTTTATAGGGGATATTTTGCCCACAGAGCAGGCTAGAGGCAATCTAAGGTAAAAGACCTCAAATGTCTGAAGCACATGCATTAAATTGTTGGCATCACATTCTTCAGTCTATTTGATCTACTTTTGTTGTGCTAATGAAAGTAAAGCCTGGCAAATGGTCTAAGACCTTGGACATCCCTCAATGCATTTTGGTTATCTCTCAGGCTTAGCTTTTGAAGGAGCCAAATAGTTTCCTCTGAAGACAGAGTAAGGAGATGTGTTTCAAATGGTCCTCTTTCCCTCTCACACTCCTGGGGACTGCTCCATTGTTCTTTCTCCTCTCAACAGTCCCATTCATCTGCTGCCAATTCAAAGAATACAATATGTGCATTTGGCTTTTGCCAAGTCTGGCACTTCTAGCAAGTTGTAACAGAGGACTTAACCTTTTTGGAGTGCATTTTGAGTTGCAAAAAGTACAAATATATGCCCTCCGAATGCACTTCCTAGGACCTGAAGGAGATCCAGGCCATGTGCTCTATTGTGTGAGTGCACAATTCATGCTCCTGAAGGAGCAGCGTGGGTAGTTTGCAGTTCTGCACCATGAATAGCTCACATGCAGATCCCTTTATCACTGCCAATGTTTTCTGTCTTGTACTTATTGTCTGCCACTTCCTGTATAAATAATTTCAGCAACACCAAATGAAGTCTGCACATCCACAAAAAAAAAAGAAAAAAAAAAATTCTGAATATCTGAGGTTCGGGAAATGACTCCAGTGATCTGATTCTAAGAGATTAATAATTTCCCTTATTTTCCAGTCTTGGGAGGAGGGAAGATTTTCATGTTAACTGGCACAACTAACATTTCAACAACTCTAAAATCCAAGCTTCAATGAATTTTAACTTAGTGATTATTATAAAAGATTCACATTGTTTAGGAAGGCCCTCCTCAAAAATGTGTGCTGTAAATATGTGTTTTATATAAGGTAGACATTACATATTTTTATGCATGTATACTGTCCATGCTAAACTTAACTTATCAATATGATTCTTTTGTTGAGTCTATTCACGTTTAACCAGCTATGTGCAGGAAATCAAAACCAACACAGTGAAATCAATAGTCTGGCAGGGAACTCTCTTCTAACAATTTCCCAGGAGCCTGCACTTTTCATCCACACTAATGCTCACTCAAAGGGCAAGGGAAAATACAGGCAAATGTCTTGAGAAAAAAAGTGTAATTCAAGTGCCAACATCTCTCCTAATAAGTACAGAGCAATTTTACACAGAAGCTGGGCACTGTAATGATTGTCCAATAAAACCAAATTGCGGTATAAAGTGCACAAGCAGTCATTTGAAGAGGCTCTGAGTGGATGGATACTGGCCAAGAGCAAGTCACAGGGGAAACAAAACACCCAATGATACTTCAGTGAAGTGTTTGCATGGGGTTGGACTGTCAAGTTTGTGCTCTTTTGTGCACTGAAAGATCTGCCATTTTGTTGAACTTGCTGCAGCTGCATGACCTGTTGGCAGAAGAAAGTGCTCTGCATGCCCAGTGTTGATTTCCTCAGCTTCAGCTGACTATGCCAATCAGTCAGATGCAATTTACAATCAGTTTAAGATTGCTCATCATTTCCGATGACTGGCATGCTGACTCTTTGACTGAAAACCAAATTATGGCCCATACCAATCAACAGCATAAACTGGTTTCAACCCGTCTCCCTGTTTTAGGCAGTGGCACATTTTTCACTTTCTGTCCTGGAGAAGCTGGCCACCCTGTGCCAGTGAAAATGGACATGAGGGAAGTTCATACAGAGTGGTAGCTTGGATTATTTCATGTGTATACACTTACCACGGTATCTGCATTTAAGATAACAGTGATAAATGGAACCTTCCTAAAAAAGTTCCAGTGTCTCTCAAAACAATTACTAAAATAGTAGCAAACTCCTCTAAGCAGCAGCTTGAGACAACAGTGGCGTATCCTTCTGATTTCCATGGCTAGAAGCCCTGTTCTAGTAGTGTTGGATAGAAGAGTATTTCCATTTTCCTAAGACTTCACCAAGGAGAGGCCTGACCATCACATTCTCAGCACTTTTAGCAAAACTACTGGTATGCCCCTACACCAACGATTTAATAACATTTTGACCAAAACTTGTTGCGTTAAACTCCACCATTCCTTACAATAGCAAATGTCCCATGAAACCACAGCAACCTGAAGAGTTTATGCTGGCTCCAAAGAGCTGGCAAACTCACATTGGAAGTGGCCAGCAATTGTGAGAAGGTGCTTCTATATCTGGTTTAGGAATTAATATTGTTTTATATCTCCACAGTTAAAAGTTTTGGTATTATTTTCTGCTGCATTCAAACTGTGGCTTGCTCACTGTGTGAGAGGTTTACATCCTTTTAGAGAGGGCTTTCATTAAAACACAAATAGCTCTGGTATTTTATTCTAGTTTTTTATGCCCTTTTTTTGTTGTTTTGGGATTTTTGTTTGTTTGTTTTTGCTTTTTTTTTTCGTTTTGGCTTGGTTTGGTTTTTTTCTTCATGATTCTGCATTTTGCCTGTTTAGGAATCATCTTCTAAGAACTAATGATTTAGATTATCTTAACAGGTATTTTCTTCTTTTGAAGGGAATCAAGGCTCTGTTAGACAAGGCAGAAGATTCAAGTTACTTGCTCGATTATACCTCAGTCTTCTGATCTGTTTTCAGAATTGCCTAGTAAATGCCTTGTACATTGAACCTTAGGAGTTAACTTGCAGACTATTCTAAAATCAGTCAGACTTGAGCCAAAAGCTTACCCAGGGACATTAAAACAATTCAGTGCACTGGTAAGTATTTGGGACATCTGCTTTATTTGCTGCAGGTGCTTCAACCTGGAGGTCTGCCAGGGAGAGAGCTCTTATAAAACTCCTTCACCTTATGTAAGCAAGGACATTCTCCTTCAATATACATATACACAAGGGTTGGAAGAATCAGAGCATCAGGATGCTTCTAACACTAAAGAAAACTCCAGTGACTCCAGCCTTCCTGAACATCAGCAATAACAGCAGCTGTGGCTGTGGCCAATAAGACATTTGTCTAACAGAGTGTTAAGCTGCTTTCCTTTACAATCATTTTACAGCTGACTGATTCAGATGTTTTTGTATAAATGCCTTGTTTGACAAGTTCATTCTTGTCTCTGCATTTAAGATAATTTCTCTGACCACCATATGGACAGGATTCATTTGTCAAATAGCCCACCCTTACTGTTTTTGGAAGCAGAAAGCTTTTTCCTTTTTTTTTTTCTACAGTAAAGAAATTCTATAACAACAACCTTGACAGGATAAAACAAAAGACACTGAGAGGAGATATTTTCAAAGAGTTAAGACTGTAGTAGTCTTACAGCAGCCCTTAAAAATATTCACAATATTTAAAAGAGGTTCAATATTTAGAGAGAAGCATGGAAAGTCATACTGGTTGAATTATTTTCCTTCATCTTCAGTCGTGGTGTGATCTTGGGCAAGTCTGACAGTATTTCTGTGTTTCAGCTTCATATAGGTAGGACAGAAATTCTTCTCCCACAAGTAATTAAAAAAAAGCCACATAAACTCAAAGGTGCCTCAGAAGAGGACAAGTAGTAAAATCTCTTTAGATATAACATGATCAAACGTGCCAAATTAAATAGAGGCTTAGCCAACCTTCCCTCAATTATAATTTGGAAGATACACATGCCTGTAAGGAAAACACCTTCACACTCACATGAGTCCTGCTGTTGCCTCGTTTAAAACAACTGTTCAAAGGGGAAGTGAAAAACAGTGTCTCTCAAATTTGAGTGTCAAGAGTCTTTGCTACTGTTCCAAGCTTCTATTTCTGCCATATTAAGAAAATACCACTTAAGTTGCATTTTTATCTCTATATTGCATACAGACAGCCTATTGTCCTGCTCTCTCTCAGAGGAGGATAATTGTCACCAGGTAAGAATTGTATATAAGTATTAGAGCATATTAAAGAATTAAAGTGGTTTTTAACTTTATTTGTGTGTCTCAAATGCAATTACATAACCAAGGTGGGGGCTCATGCTAAATTTCCATAACAATAAGTACTTCTGTTTCTGTATCAGTAGGTATAGTACTAAAATCAACATTAAAATACTCAACTTCTCGGCCAAAATTTCTTCCCTTATCACCATACAACACCACAATGTTAAACCGTCCATTTCTCACATACAGATCACTGCCAGGTACTATCTCCTATCTCTGCGCTTCCCTGTACAGGTGTTTTAACATGGAAGACATTTTTTTTTCTGACCGTACAGCTTAGTTCCTTAGCTCTATAGCCTTTCCAAGAGCAATAATTTCTGATAAACCACCTACATCATTTTCCAGATGAAAACAATCCAATTATTTCTTTCTATTGCAACTAATGACACAGATAAGCAAAAAAAATATTGACAGCAGCAATAATTCTACCTCTCCCACACTCTGTATTCAGAAACTGTTCCCACCTTAAAGCTTTTTACGCAATGTATTTTCCCGGGATTTATTCTAACATCCCCTTTCCCCCTGAGGCACCTGCTAAGCACTCCTTGAAAGCTGCTCCAAGATCAACCCAATGCTAAAGCATCATTTTACCCTGAGTCCTCCAACCCTCAGATCCTTGCAAGTAAAGTCTAAACCAGAGGGTATTCAGCTTTCATTTGACTTTCTCAAGCATGATCAAGTGCAATCATTGCAGGAAGCTGAGCATCCTTGTCAGCAACAGCAGCATTCTTTGTTCTTAAAATGTTACTGTCATGCCACTGCCATTTACCCTGGACTCTGACATGCCCTGATGGGGTGTCTAGTATCCTGGGAATATGTCCCACTTAGATTCAGCAAGGCTAGGAAAAGACTTCCCCTGCTGAAAGTTTTCATTTTAACTGGTGAACAGTGGCTCACCTTCATCTGAAGTTGGGGTACTTGATTGCAATCTAGAAGCTGGTGCAGCAGTCTCTTATCAAAAATACTTTTTCAATGCTTCTCATCCAAACACGCATTCTTCTCCACCAGATTATATGTACATTTCCTGATATAGCATATTCCTTAACACTCACCGCAAAACTCTTATCATTTATTGTGCAATAGATAAGGTTTTCATCATTAGGATTAAATGATCTGGCCATCTTTTCTATGAAGGGTGAGAATTTACTTAGATCTCAGAAATAGAAATAAGGATGAGACATCCATCCTTCTAAGTTCCAGAAAATACTAGGCTGCCCCCCTTGAATGGGCACTCTTTTTAGATATTTATTTGTTCAGAATTTAACCAAACACTGTTTAGTTGTTCTTTTTAAACAAAATCAGTTACAGCTTACTCGTTGGAAGAAAGGATCCCAAATTACTTTTCCACTGGTACTCAATAAAATGTCAATCATTCCTGGCAAGTTTTTTTTTTTTTTACTTATTGTAAAATTAAAAATTTCAATTTGGGAGAAAAAAAATAACTTTATCTATCTACTGAATTTTATCCAACAAAATCTTTAAAAATTATTTGATTAGCACACAGGAAATTCTACAGATAATTTCAGTAGTTTGAAGTTCTGGATGAGGTTCAATTCCCTTTTGATGCAGATTGCCTGGATGATTTTATGCCAGTTTTACGAGAATAAAGTCTTCCGGGCAACTAAATGTATAGAGTTTGTAGTTGAAATTCCTCAATATTCACATCATTGAAGATTTTTTGATAAGTTGCAGATAATATTACAAAGTAGTGACAGCCATGTGGGTATCTTAGAGAGGAACAATTCACCTTAATGACAATCAACATTAGGTTTGTATATTATAGTATAGATATTTCCTCTAATATCATAGATATTGGTCCAAGGACATAGTTTACACTACATTTCCAAAATTCTTAGTACAATGGTTCAATTTGATGAAGCCTCCAGTTGCTAGTGTAAAGTAAAATAATAAATGGGAGAATGAAGATTAAGAAACTCGTAAAACTGGAAAAAAAAAAAACAATCTTGGAAAGATGCATGAGGCAAATAATCAGTTAATGGATCTGATATGTCCAAGAAAACTTCGAGCAAAAATTGTCTGGTTTTTTCCCTCAAAGTGTAGTTCCAACACACTGAAATCAGCAAGACAGTTTCCTACTTAAAATTTTTTCAAAAGAAGGTGACTCACACAGGGAAAAAAGCCATAATAAACAAAAATAAGTCATAAAATCATAGAAGAATAGAATTGCCTTTGCAGATAAATGAACAAAAGAACTTAAATGTAGAGGTCAATTTGTTATGAACTAATACTAGGCAGAAAGAAACATTAATTGGAATCAATACATGGTTGTGAAAATGTTTGAAAAACCTAAATAATTGCAACACTTAATGCTGTTGTCTTAAAGGAAAGTAGAAAGGTCAGGTAATTAAATTGTCTTAATGTGAACAAGGAGTAAAAGCTGCAGCTTTTAAACATATTGAAGTAGTACATAGAAGAGTGTGAGAAAGTAAATTATTCAATACCAAGACAATTAAACTAAGAAAGGAGAACCTCACACAGATTGACAATTCTTGAAGCACTTAATGTAAACTCCTAACAAAACAAATTGCTAGTAAAATGAAAATTGATAATTTGCTTGCTTCAAATGATTTGCAGTTAGTCACATATTGTGAAAAATTGTATTGTAATTCACAAATGTAGTGTCAGCTACCAAAGACACGAGAAATATTGAACTGTCTAGGGATAAGTGCTGTTTACTCCCTAGTGAGCAAAAGGAGATGCTTGCTTTTGTAGTTTGCCAATCAGTTTGGGATAAAGCAGAAACATTTGGGGATAAAGGAGGCTGGGATTTTGTTTTCTCTGCAGCAGGCAGCAATCTCAGGCAGAGGAAACATAATCAGCCTTCTGATATTGTCATGTGTACTCCAAACTACTGATCCCCAGATGGACTAGCATAGTCTTGGGAATAAGAGACTTAATTCAAAATAACAGCATGTTAGCATTAATTTTGTTGTCTTATGTTGGTAAAACCTCTCTTCAAAGCATTCCACCACAAGATGATGCTACATTCAAAGCAGGCACAGAAACTCTTATTGAAACTGTGTAAAAACTACACACATCTCAGTTTTGAACCAGTTTCCCTCTCTGCCACAAGGTTGTCTTCGGCCCAGACCGCACTTCAGCTTCTGTTACCTGGCATCATTTAGCGAGAAACGCCGAGGAGAGAAGCACTGACTTTAAGAACTGCTTGTCTCTGAAGGCAGATGGCTTAGATTCAGCCTAGCAACTCCTTGGTACTTTTGAGCTCTACTTAGATGTGAGGTTGAACACCTGATTAGTACACAGAATAAATCAAAACCAATGCCATTCTGCAGTAAAATAAAGAAAGAAACAATACCAAAAAAGTCATGTTTGTTTCAAAAATTGTTATGTTTTTTCTTTTAATAGGAAAAAATTGCTTCAGCTGGAGATTATGGCACTTAGTACATATATGCTGTGGAAAAACACTGTATGAGTTACTGCTTGTAAAGCACCTGTGTATATAAGGAAGATAAGGATGCCTAGGCTACCTTTAGAGAGCATGGCTGGTAAATTCCATGGTCTGCCCTGATGTCCTACACTCAGTGAGTCCCACTGAAGGAGCTGTTGGAACACTTCAGGGCTTCCATTTTTTCCCACACCTTCACCCCAAGGTCTAGACCCATCAACTGGAAAGTGTCCCATTTCAAAATTCTGGTGTTCCTTCCTTGTCATGAATTTCAACTTTTAGTTTCTCTGCTGTAAGACTGTTTAAATCAGTTTTTCACTCAAACTTTGAGTCTTGATTAAAACCAGGTACTCTTACTTTAGAAGAGAAATTCAGCATCAAACAGTGATCACACTTTTGCAAATTTTCCCTTCTGGTTATCTTGAATTATCACAATGCATCTTATTGAACAGTGTGTCAAAATGAAAATTTCTTGGTAGGAATGTTGGAAGTCAAAAAGCAAATCAATATCAAAAAATGTCATTTTTTTGATTAAATAGCTATATCTCCTTACATAGTACAGGAAAGAATTAATTGCAATATTGAAAATTAGGATTTGCTTAGGCATTTTGGGGGGGGGGGTGTTGGGTTTTTTGTTGTTGTTCAGAGAACAGTTTGCTTACTCTTCATGAGGTTCTACATTTAAGTATATAAAAAACCCTCCCCAAATACTAATTTAGAGACTTTCTTTAATTTTTACAATAATTTGCTTTAAAGAAAATTATGAGAACCCTTAATGTGTGGGGAGAGGAGGAGTCTTTATGAATACTCCAGTCAAAGCATTCCAGCAGTTTCTACTTTCAAGCAATGATATAATAAATACTGGATTCCTCCCTTCACGTGGAAAGTGTTTTATGACTTATAACTTAAGAGGATCTTCCCTCCATACAAGTGCAACAAAAATGATTTTTACATGCTGTTAAAAACCTTCTGGACAGGAGAATAAGAGGTTTAAAGAGAAATGATAAACAAAATGGAAAGAAAACCCAACAAAACAACCAACTTGGTTAATAAAAAGTGAATAAATCTCTCAGAAGGGTGCAAGACAAGAAATTCAGAATAGTGTGATGCAAAACAAAACCAGACAAAGTGTCAGTCTGGTTTTCTTCACAAAGAGGGAAATGGAGGACTTAGATTCTTATTTATTGAGGTTCCGTTTTGGGCAGGTAACTTAACTGACCTTTCCAAAAACCCCAGTTTTGTCTCATTTTTCTCTTCTCTTGCCCTTTTGACAGATGAGGGATGGAATCTCTGCTGTGAAGGCAGTCTGAGAGAGTTGGGGTTGTTCAGCCTGGAGAAGAAAAGGTGACGGGGAGATCTTAGAACTCCTTCCTGTAACTAAACAAGACTACAGGAGAGATGAGGACTAACTTTTCAGCAAAACCCATAACGACTGGACAAGGGACAATAGTTTTATACTCTAAGCAGGTAGGTTTAGATTGCAAATAGTGAAGATTCTTTTCATGGTAAGGTCACCAAGACACTGGCACAGGCTGTCCAGAGACGTTGTGGCTGCCTCATTCCTGGAACTGTTGAAAGGGGCTTTGAACCTGATCTAATGAAAGTAGTGAAAAATGAGGTAGGCCCAGACGACATTTTATTTTCTTTTCCAACCAAATAATTCTACGATTCCGTGCTCCCTGTATGGGTTGGTATGAAATGATGTCATTTATCAAAGTAACCAAACAAAGAGGCAAACAAACTCCTGGGAGGCAGACAACATAATTAGGTTGAAAAAATAATTAGACTACTTCATGTGCAAGAGGGATTAGGGATTCTCATCCATAATAACACAACTCTGATGCTGGGTATTGAGGAAGACAGCGTCCAGGCTGGCGAATTCTCCCTGTGTAATGTCTCACACCATCTCTGGCAGAGTAGTGACCTACATGCAGCTTCATGCAGACTATGGGTGCTTTAGATGTGTAATATAGTGAATCTCTCACCCTAAAATTATAAGACCTTTTGATCATAGGCTCTCTGTTATGGTATTTGTAAATCCACATCAGCCACAGTATGACACCAGGCCAGATTCAACCCCTTTAATTACTTGCCAAAGCAAGTAGTGCATGTGGTCTCCAGCTAACAGAGAAACTCTGATGCCTCTCTTCCATCTAATATTCCTTGAAACATCTTTTCTTCCCTGAAGAAACTATGAAATTTAGCTGGAACTGACTAACAGTTTCTAAAGTTGCTGGACAGAAGAGAAAAAATCACAGGGCACTCTCATAAGACCTTTCCTCATGGAAAGAAGATACCCTAAAGCAGTCAAGAAACTACCCTGAAGTTCCACACCCATTCATGAATATCTGGAAGGAGATAAAACTGACCACATAGCCAAAAAAAAAAAAAAAAGTAATGGCAAATATTTAAAAATCATAAAATGTCTTATGAAGGAATAACAGCTTGATTAATGATGTACCAAAGCATTCTAAAAACCACAAAGGGACTTTATAAGTCAAGTAAATAAATAGTGTAAATCGGTTTATAATTTATTATACCTTTCTGAATTCAAGTGAGAAATTCTTTTAGGTCTGTTTTCAGGCACATTTAAGTGTTTAATAACAACTCTCTTTGTTTCTCTATGTTCAATGCTACATATCTTAGCAGTTTAGGGCTCTCAGAAGCAAGCCCTACATACTGATTCTGTGATTATTCCCTAATAAATGATTGAGCATCATAACATCATTGCTCATGCAGGAGTAACAAGATAAAAATAAAAGTCACCAAGTCTTTTAGAATTCAGTGTGATTCTGAAAGCTGGCAAACTTTTCCTTCATCTGTTACTTCTAAGTGTGCAGTATTCCTAATTTCAATAGGAAAGTTCTTATTATAGTCCAAAGCTTCGAGACTGGAGTTCCTCAATAAGGAAGACAAGGCCTGAGCAGTCCACAACCCAGGAAAGGGTGACAACCACCAAGGAAACCTTCCCAGCATATCTGTGCAAGGTGATCTGCAAAGCTGCTTAGGGGCAGGTGCCACCAAAAGCCCAACCATCAGCACACAAATGGGAAGTGGCAAGTCATGCCTCAAGTCAAGTCAACAAGCCAGGGCTGGTAAAGGCCAGGGCTGAAGACAGGTACATCTATGACAGAGCTCAGCTCCCAGGGCTGAGCTGAAGTGGGACTCCTGAACACTGGGTGCCTGCGTGGGGGTCATGTTAATGTAGGTCCATGCATACACTCAGAACCCTTGAAAACGCTGAGCTCAGATGCAAGAGGCTCAAATCAGTGAAGGCAGGAGGCGGCTTGCTCTGTGGTATACCAGATGGATAGCCTTAACTGGAAGTTTATCTTGATCTGATGTAAAGACATATTTTCCATCATTATTTATTATCATTCCATGAACCCTTGTATATTGGCTTCTCAGATTACAAATATCCTCACACTTATGGGAAGAAATAGCACAAATTTGCACTCAGCATCTGTAGATAACCATATATAATACAACAATCTGACATAATGAATCCAATAAACAAGGACAATGTTATTTCGTTGCATTTTCCTTACCTAATTGCACAAAACCTCAGACACTTATTTTAAAATGTAAAAACAGGGCAACTTGCAGAACATTTAATAAACAGAAAATGTATTTGGTTATTTATCACCCTACTAAAAACACTGGCATTCCATTTGAATAAGATTTTTTAAAAATTTATTATGGCTTTGCCTTTTTTTAGATACTGAACTATTTTTAAGAATAGAAAAACTATATACTCTTGCCATTTAAATTTCTTCAATCTTCTGCTCTTTTATTACAGATATGTTCCCTGGTTTGTTCGTATCCAGGAAAGCTGTGATTGGGGTGTGCTATCTTTATTCTCAGCCCTTAGAACACACAATCAAGGCTGTCCCATTAGTCTGTTATACGGCGGGTCTATATTTCTGAAAATACTATACAGTCATCCTTGACAGTTCATCAACAGCGGGTACAAATATATACAGGGTGGGAAGGAACTTAATACATTTTTTTCACAATAAGATAGAATTCTTTAAATTTCACTCCAGCTCATTTTGATAATCATAGCTCAGCATGTTTTGGCTTGTCTTCCAGAACAGCACCAGACAGCTGCAGGCTTGACACCTGCCTCTGAAGGTCACAGATGTGTGCCAGACTGGTCTGGAAGTCACACGTCATGAGGCAGTGCCTGGGCTCTGTTCCTCCGATGCCTTTAAAAGAAAAAGATGCACAGGAGTGCTAATGTGCCTATGTAGCTTCCAGCTCACATCTGGTTTATATCTGGCCACAAGCTATACAGCTGTAGCACGTATTATTCAGTCATCAGACTCTTTTCTGGGATCCAGAGGTCTAACAGGTTGGTCAGTGGTGATCACCATAATTCCTTATCCTCAGGAGACTGAGATTTGGCTACCACCCTGCACTGTGTACTAAGGAAATGCTGACATTAGGCAGGCAAGAAAAGAGTTCATACCTTCTAGCAGAAATATTAATTCTTTACAGAAAGCACCTGGTGATATTAGGCTCTGCATGATAACGAAACAATTGAGAAAAATGAGGAAGTTTGGGGAGGTCTGGGCATTTATATATTTATATATTTATTTATTTATTGAAAAAACTTAATTTTTTTGCAACCTACACTGTGATAACAGCAGGACTAATCACTGGATTAGGATGTTATTGCTTTGGAAAGCTCACCGTATATATTTGCAATTCTGAACAGCTTGCAGAGGTCTATCTATGAAATGCACAGAGATGCTGTCAGCTTTGGTGAAGGCTAAAATAAAAATAAGTAACAATGAGAAGCCTGCTTTTTCTATTACTACTTTGAGATTCAAGCTTGTTCCCTGAACTCTGAAAGTGGCCATTCTACATTATTTTTAAAACTAATGCCAATTATTAATAGCTATTACAAAACTGTTTCTGGATAGTTGTCGGTTTTGTTCATAATCTCTTATTTTTACCAAACTTATCAGAAAAAGATAGCCTTAGAAACCAGTCATACACCAGTTGCTTCTTGGTATAGTGTTTCCTCACAGGAAAATACTCCAATTATAGTGATGGAAATTAAGACATCAGAATACAACACAGATGAAAAACGTTTTTATACTGCAGAAGGACTCTGGTGGGGGTGAGAGTTCTCCTTTTGTCCATTGAAAATTTGCATAAGGAGTCAGCTTGGTGGGAGCCCAAAATGAAGAAGAGAAGAAGCAGAGTACCTGGACAGGGAGCATGAAGGGAGATCAGGCAGATACAAGGAACTTGTAACAAAACAGAGCTCAATCCCTATTTTGCTTTTGGCCTACATTTTAGAGAGCTTTATAGACTAAAACACCTTATCATAACCATCCTGCAGCACCAATCTGTTCTTTTACCTCTTTTCAAATTTTCAGATAGATTTGTATTTTTAGATACATACGGCCAATGAAAGAACACTCTTCTCCATTAAATTACTTTTTGTTAGCAAACTATTTATTATACTTTAATAATAATAATGGATATTTCAATTTATTCAATGTTTCTCTAAAATTTGAAGCTAGAATATTCATTCTTCATGGCCATGAGGAATGAAGGGCAACTTGGAAGGGCTTTGAACAACCTGGTCTAGTGGAAGGTGTCCCCGCCCATGGCAAGGGGGTTAGAACTGGATGATCTTTAAGATCTGCCCCAATCCAAACCACCACTTATCATTCTTTGACAAGGCTCCTCTTGAGGTTCACATTCTAAAGAACAGGAAGAGAAGAAAAAAGAAGAAGGAAATTAAAAAGAGGATGGCATGTGGAAAAAACATAAAATAGAATTTCCATACCAATAAGCTTCACAGAGCTGAGGATAAAAAGAGGCTTTCAAGAAACATAAATGTGAATAGAGGAGGCATCTGTCTCCGACCTTACGAAAGCTGTTTAATGCTTAAGGATCATTAATAGGGGCCTGAAGCATTGCTGCACTTTAGGATGAAACGTTGGGAAGAAAGGAATTTTTAAAAAGTGAGATAGCAAGCTGATCAATGCTTTAATAGGAATGACAAAAGACATCACGGTACTAAGCAGCTTCTAACGTCAGGCCAAAGGAAATTTGATCGGCAAGACAGAAAGACAATTTGCAGCTGTCCTTACAGACCCAACACTATTTTGTTCATTGATTGTCCAGACAAGTAATGTTTTAACAGCAGAAGCAACATACTTGTGCCTCTCAGAAGGCAGTCAAGACACTAAAGAAGCTTCACCTCTAATTTTTCTTTTTCTGTCCATTTTCATGAGAAAGTCTGTATAACAGTAACTGATAAGAGAGCCAAGTTGCTAAAATATGAAAATCAGAGAATTAGCATTTATCCTGATTCCTTGGATGAGGCTGTCAAGAAAAGAGCTTGTGATGATCACAGGACCTTATCTTAGAAGCTGCCGCAGTTTGTTAATTTCCGTTAGTTCTTAAGTGTTAACTCTAAAAATAAAAAAAGCTAAATGACATTAATTTTAGAAGACTTTCTTTAATAATTAAGAAATTAGGCTCATATGCTTACCTACAAAGATTTTTATAACACTGGATTTTGCCCTACTTATTATATTGAATTTGATATTTGAGTATCCGTGGATTTAAGTATTAAAGGAATTTTATTCACATTTCATCATGACAGAACAGTGTCATCAAGGTGTTTAATACTTCTAATGTTCACTGCACAACATCTTGTCTTCTCTAGTACATTTGGTATTAACACATCCGAATTCACTTTTCACCTTTCAAATTTTTTGTGTTAGTATTGATTTTGTAAGCATTTTACCAATAATTTCTCATCTGATGATGTTAGGATGTAATAAGATTATTCCATCCGAAACATCCCATCTTGCTCATATCAGATGATGTATTCATGAATTCATTGTGTATTCTGTGTTCTTTTACGGAACAGTAGGTAGTGGAGACTAACAAAAATTTTAAATCAAGCTAAGAAATCATGCTGGGAGCTACCAAACTTCTAAAAATTTGAGAATATACAGAAAGGGAAGATCCTTTCCACAAAAACTCTTCAAAGGATTTTCAAAATCAGGTATTTTCATCTATGTTAATCAGAGTGATATTTGAAGCCTTGTTTTGCGTGGTTTGAGAAGGCTTTGGAGATATTGAGAACAATATATTTAACATCCATTGAATTGCATGTGTGATTTGTCTTCTGGAAAAAGTAGGGGAAATCTATGTTGTGGACTGCAAACGATGTGGTTTCAGACCTCAGCCAGCATCTCTGGAGATGCAGAATGGAAGTGAGACATACATAGAGTCAATGAAAAGAAAACTAGGCAGAGTGACAGAGAAGGAGGATAATGAAAAATGGGTTTGCAAATGCAGAAGAATTTGAAGGAGTCCTTTGCAAAATACTTTGAGGCAAAGGCTGTTTCAGGTATATGAGATGCCCCTCAGATCTAACCACATGAAACAGACCTCTTGATGCCTCTAGAACTGAAGGTACTGGAAAGCATCTTTTTTTTTTCAGAATAGGAGTTGAACAAATGAATCGAAATATGGGAAAAACCTTCAGGCATGCCTCTTTCCTGGTGGCATCCTAACCAGTTTATCTATCCCGTTGCATACACTGAAAAGCATCACAAGTGCTAGGAATGCTTTGCTATGCTGTCAGATGCCTCTGCCCTGCCGCTGTGAAGATGCTGAACTGGCTTAAAGCTCACAGTAGAGGTGTCTCCTGACACAATATCCCTTCTATTAGATAGAACATTTTGTGGAAATCAGTCCTTATATTTCTGCATCTGGCTTCTGTTTTAAATTGCTCATAGATCTGACCTGTGTTAAGCAGAATACTGAAAATCCATCAGTTCTATTAAGAGTTTTGTTTGGCCAGACCCAAAGGAATCAGCATTTTAATGTTCTACACGCATTCAATGAAATTTCTTCAGTCACCGTGGTCTTTTCTCAAAGCAAAGCATTTTAGAATGAAATAATTAAACTGTAAATTCAGGCAATTGAAACACATGAGAGTAGTTAATTTATAACTTAGCTACAAGTAATGGGTGTACTGTTCATGTCTATTGGTTTTTCTTACTTACCTCTTAAACAGAATATCATATCATTAAATCTGCTGTATTTGTATATGCCATCTTAACAGCATGTTAGCCTGTGTTTTTGTGACATATATACAAAGTTTTTAATTTTCTATTATTCACTGCATTTACTACTCTCACAGAACCATCCATCCTGTGTCATCGTTTTTCAAGTAGAGTAGTAACTTATCCTGCAAATATTGCGTTTAAAAAAAAAAAAAATTAAAGATTTCAGCAAACCATCTCTTTATAAGAGAAAGTATAGAAGAGTTTGCCCTAGGAGTATGAAAATTAGGTTTCATTTCCAATGAAGACAATTTACATCTTTCAGAGAGTTGGGTTTTTAGGGTTTTTTTATACATTTTGTTTTTCACTTTTTTTTTCCGAGAACTATTTAAAAATTTGAATTACAAGTTGATAAAATCTTTTCATAACAGTTTTCAGCTAAAAAGACATCATAGCTTTATCTGAACCAAAACATTTCATTTCAACATTTTTATTCAGTGAACTTTTCAGTGTTGATTGCCATTATTTGAAGCATGTCCTGCCCAGTTAGTGGGTCTATGGTCTATTTTATCTTCATAATTTCAGTATCTTTTTGTTCTGAATTTATTTGCAATGTTATATACAGTATCTCCCTGGCCTTACCAAAGTCCTGCACCTAGGAAAAGGAAGATCTAAGCCAAGGAGAGATACTCACCCCCACTGCTAATATACAAAGTATTTCAATTATGAGAAATGTTGAAAGAGAGAGAGAGCAAAGTAAACTGAAACTGTCAGGGTCACTTCATCTGCCAAAGCTCAAAGCTACAATAAAAAGGTCATCTGTGATGTGAACAAATTTTGTGGAAAAGGGATGCCTTTTAAACTTCTGTGAAAGAAACCCTGACTGGTTTGTGGTTGCTGTGACAGACCAGTAAAATGTTCCCGCCGATTAATGAATTAACAGTGACATAGAACATTAAAACGATGTCAGCATGGTGTTACATGGCAAGGTCAGAGGATGAGTAGCTTTTTGCAACCCTGTCAAATCAATTACTGCAGGACACTTCAGAGGTCAACTCATTGCCCTCACCACGATCCAGATCTGTGCTGCAATGCTGCACACAGGGGAACTGAGTGGTCTGTAACCAGTGGGAGTACAGCCTAAACAGCGCTGCAAATAAGGACAGCAGCGTGGCACCAGGCAATGCAACACCACGGCTGCAGGGCGCCAAATTAACGGGGAGGCACTAACAATAGGTAAGCGAAAAGCTTCTGCATCTTCTCCAGATCCCACATTGTGTGGGTGTATGACAAAATCATCAGCCACGACTCTTAAATATTATTTTTTCCTCACAAGCTAATGCATTAGCACTTCAACTGCATCACATTTTTTGTCAGGTTTCAGCCACCTCCTTTGATATATTCTCCCTCAGATACCTTTAGATTATTAAAGGTAGAAAACAGAAAGATGGGAGTTTTTCTGTGCTATAGGTGTCATCTCATACCATTTACAACTTAGAGACAGACTGAACTTGCTCAGCATGTTTGCCTGCAGGTCAAGGTGGTATTTTCCTAACCAGATCTTTGATACTTTCAAAGCAAAACCATTTTGAGTTTTAGCTGATGCTCATTTCTAAACCTTTCACTTACTAAAGCAATGCAAATGCTTAAGTACTGCAAATACTCTGTAATATTGAAGTAATCTGGAATTTCAGAAGCTGATCCTGACTCACACTGTATGAAAACTGTCAGTCATGCATAGCTACTGCAACCAGGTTTAACGTACAAAGAGCTGAGAAATACACATGTTATTTGTGTGTCCATTGTGTCATCCAGGATTTAGAAGTATCATGTTAAATATAAACTTTTCTCTCTGCCTCAAGGATGTATATGTTGAACTATTAATAATACAAATGCTTCTCTGCACTGTTATTTTATTTCAGTACTTTTACATTGTTACCAGAACTCTTTCAAGGCATTGCCAGTTTTTTAAAAGCTAACCCATTCTGTATTATAAGCAAACAGAGCTGAATAAATGTAATCTTTGTGAATACAAATTGTGAGCAGTGTGTATTTACCAACATGCAGCTGAAAAATCTCTTTAGATATTCCTTACTTAAACTGAGATGAACCTAAAGGGCAAATTCTAGCCTCATATTCTCAATTTCAGCAGATTATATACCTACAAGAGGAAGAGCAAATGTCAAAAAAAAAAAAAAGAAATGGCACAAAAGAAGAGGCTGTGATGACTTGGTTTGTAGGATGACACTAGTCATCCACATTTCACAGTAGTATTAAACCGAAGTATCGGGTATCACATTCCCTTTGCACCAAGCTCAGCATAAAATGTAAACCACCAGCTGCTTGCTTGGTCAGGCAGCTCACTTGCTCATTGCTGTCACTACATTTTATGTGATCTGCTTTATTCACTGTATTCTTAAAATAAAAAAAGGATGCAAAAATAACATTTGAATTAGGATTTAACTTTTTATATCTTTACAACCTCAAGTGATCATTATATCCTTAAAGTGTCTTGGTGGCTTGGATGAAGGGAAAACTAAACCCCTGAGAAAAGACTTGAATTCCCCTGAGCAAAGCTGTTCAGCTTCAGCTGGGTCACAAGGAATTGGATGCGCTCAACCCTTCCTGAGCTTCAGCACTGTTGATACAACCAGAATCTGGAAACATCATCTCCCTCCCAGAGCTGCAACTCTGGGAACCAAAGGAAGGAGTGCAGTCATGGCATGCAGAATTCACATAAGTGGGTGAATAATTTAGAAATTTTAACTGCATCATCTAGAACATCCATCCTCAGTTCCAAATCACCCATGAGATACATATTTCAGTCCTTTCAGGCACTCAGTTTGTGGAAATACAAATCCCACTGGGACTGAAAAATAATGCTGGAATAATGGGTACATTACACAATTTTCTCTGTGTTAGAACAATTGTAACTCAGTGGCACTCCAGTGAAATACATATGCATCTAAAAACAGCATCTGTTGAAAACAAATTGAAAACTATTTAAGCCACAGACTGAAACAGGGATCAGACAGATTTGGAAAGCAGAAAGGAATGCTGATGAATTGCATGCAGCTTTTCCCTTGCAAAACCAAGCACGGATTATGAACACTAGCCAAACACTCATTGCGTTTCAATAGATCCTCATGACTTAAGATTATGTGTTGTTTGTAAAAACACCAACTGTGTATCTGGTTAGCAACACATGTTGATCAGTGCACAAAAACCACAGGTGTGGTGATGCTCCCAGTGCCTAAAAATCAGTGGGATTTTTCTCCCAGCTCTTGGAATTCAAAACTGGTTTAATAAATACAGATCCTGAGTTTGTATCCAGATGACTATTATGCTGTTGGTCAGAGTAGTTAAAACCCAAATTTCAGCTGATACGTGTAAGGGAAATATTCATGTACCAAAGATTTAAAAACTTGATCCCTTGTGGAAACATCATGATATAAACCTCCCAGAGTCATTGAATCCTGAAAAAAGTCTGTTGTGATTGATCTCACATATGTTCATAGGCTTTATAAGAAACTTCTGGAAGTGGAGGACTAGGTTTTGAAACTAGTTAGCTAGATTTTTGCTGGTTTTGTTTTGGGACTTCTTGCTTGTTCTGTTTTATGCTGTTGATCTTTTTAACCTCCTGAATACATAAATATGCAGCCTCATTATAGTCTAAATGAAAAAATATGTGGAAGTTATTTAGATTGGAACTACATTTGCACAACATTTTCTTTACACTAAAATCCCAGAATAAATATCTGATTTTCACACTTATTTTTCTGTGATAAACGATTCTTTGATAACAAATCTGGAATGTTATCTAGTGGCAGAATGTCTTATTTGTGATTTGTGAAGATAGACTGCCTAGAACCACAGAACCCTGCTTCTCCAGTACAATACTATCTTCTTCCTAGAAGTCAGAAAAAGGTTTATTTGGTGGTGATGAACAGGTATTTTTAATAAATCATTCATTAAAAAGAGTTCATTTATGAATTCAACAGAATTTGATAGATGGATCAGTAACCAAAGCAACCAACCAACCAAAGTACCCTTCCAATCTACTTTATGAAATTACCATGGCTTATTTTTTTGTCCGGTAGCCTATTGAACAAGACACTTGTGCCTCCAAGTCGTATATATTCTAAACCTAAATGTCTTGAACCTGCATTTGGCACTACTTTATGTGACATTCTGTATCAGGCAGCTTGTACTTCTTTCCTTGAAAGTATCAAAATTCAATATGACTTGAGATAGATTTAATAATCTGATAACAAATATACAAATATGGAAGTGGCGATACCTAGATTTCAGTAGCTCCTTTTATTCTCTGGAATATTAATTTTTCCTGAAAATCACATGGTACGTCCATTCAAGCTAAACCACTTTTTCACTGCAATAATTTTTTGTTCCATAGAACGGTAAATAATTAAAAATACAGGTATTTAATTTTCTAAGGAAAATCCCTAAAGGAAGAAAAGAAAACAAACCTCATGCTGTTTATTTCTCTCTTTTGAATCTAAAGGTCTTAGTACTGTCAGGTATAAGACTTTGAATAATATTTTTTTTGTTTAGGACTATTTCTTTGGGAGTTTTATAGGTTTGAAAAGCACAAAGGATACTTTGAACATCAGGAAACCCATAGAAAAATTTCTAATATATTTTGCTGTGATGCAGGATACACAAGTATGTGGTACAGCTAATACTGATTTCCAGGCAGTATTGTCTTTATGAAGAGTAGACAACAATTTCGCTTCCCTTATCTGGTGCTAGAAAGCTCTTGGAACTAAAAGATCACCTTCAGACAAATTTTTCTAATTAAGTTGGAGTGGTGAACAAAGTCTGGTATTGCCTATCTTGCTGTTAAGTCAAGCCTTGGATATTTGCTTGGAAGGCTATGTCTATTTTTAATACAATTGAAGAGAAAAACTGGGGGAAAAAAGATTTTTACTTGCATTCATTACAAGTTTTTATCACATCATTATAGTAATTTTCATTCTGATTTGATGTGAAATGAAATAAAAACTCTTGCTCCACTAAAGGAGAAATTTCATTTTTATAAAAGGTTGAGTTATTGACACTCGCTTAAAAAAAAAATAGAAAAGAGCATCTCTTCCCAGCTTTCTGCAACTCTAGACTCTCTAGAGTTGTACTAAATTAAACTGATTAAGAAATTAAATCCAGTGTCTGTTTGTAAAAAGGGGTGCTTTGTGGCAACCTGATGCAAGAGATGCTCACAAAGACTACAGTGAGGGAAATCATCTTATGTACACAAATACATAGGTACTCTTCACTCATCAAAACATTTAATCCAAAACTTAAATCCAATCTAAGAAATTGGACTTCTGAGTTCAAAAAGCTAATTAGTCTTTGTATTCGTAACTGCTCAGAGCACCCAAGGGAACAATGTATTTTTAAGCATGCATGGGGATGGCAGGTGGTAGATTTCACCACTGTTATCAGCTGTGGTCTGGAATGTTGACAGACAATTTCTGTAGGCCATTTCCCCCCTTTTCTTAATTGCTTAAGCTTTGTGAAATTATCTTTTTTTCTTTAAGAAATCAAGATATTTTTTAGAGAAAACAAGCCTACACTCGTAAAGACTGAAGGAAAATCACAACATGAAACACAGCACTAAACAGCTCTTAACGCATCGCATAGAAATGTCCTCAGAAATCTTTCGGAATGAAAAAAAAAAAAAGCCAAAGAGTGAGAATGAAGAGAACAAGGAGATAGGAAAAGTTTAGTAGGGGCAGAACGACCTCCTGCAGGAAATGAAATATATCCTCATCTATCAATGATCCGATCAGCCTTACTTTTCTTCCCCATTTCCCCAGAGGGAAGTAGGAGATTTGCTCTGCTAAAGCCAGCATTTTTCACTGATAAGTAATGCTTACCTTGCCAGGGTCTTGCTGCTTACTGCTCTTGATGTTTTAATAGTGCAGCTACTTATTTTGCTTTCACTGTGGAAAAACAAATATTTTCGCTAAATTTCTTTGATGTCCCAGTTTACTCATCTTACATTTAGTAAGCAAAAGAGAAATTACCAATGAAATTAATTTTCTCCTTCCCATGTCAATGCAGAAGTGAGTAATCTCTTTGTAAGTCAGGTATTTCTTGCAGAGTTACAAAAAATCTTGCCTGTCCTTTACTTACCAGAAGAGCTGAATGCAAATGCTACACACTGGCACAATTTTTCTAATTTATTTCTATCAGAGCCAGTGAGTGTGAGCCTATGAGAGAGAACAGAGATGGCAACTTTCAATACTTTGAGCTGCTTCTTTCTCATAAAACACCAAGTGTATAATCTGAATGCACCTTCCAAAGCTCTAAAAAGTCAGACTATTCCAGGGCAGAGACACATACTTCTGATTTTATTTTTAATTTTGGTGTGTGTGTGTATATGTGTGTGTATGTCTAATATGTATACATATATTTCCTAATTTAAAAAGAAATACTTAACAACCATCTTTTTATTCTTCTTTATGAAAATTATGTCCCAGCAATGGCAGCATGCAGCACTTGTCACCATACATATTTGGGGTCTATTTCCAGTCAAAGACACAGGTTACACATTAAAATTTATTGTAACCACATTACGTTTTACCATGGGCAAAGACTACAAATTATG
This sequence comes from Edolisoma coerulescens, assembly GCA_013397115.1. Lineage (NCBI taxonomy): Eukaryota > Metazoa > Chordata > Aves > Passeriformes > Campephagidae > Edolisoma > Edolisoma coerulescens. The sequence goes on from VWZW01006874.1 coordinate 105,721, forward strand.
CTGAAATATGAAATAAGTTTTTTATTTGCCTTTTAATGATCAGGATAATGGATAATAATTAAAGTGCCACAAATTTGTCTCAAGTGAGGGAATAATGATAATAATAAAGTACAAACTTTCAAAAAAGGATGTATGAAAGGACTAATTAAAAAAAAAAAAAAACAAACAAAGCTAATAATTGTTCTTTGTTTTTTACTTCCTTCAGCTGTAAGTACTTTGTTAAGTAGAGATGAAGTAGAGATGTGAAAGTTAATGACTTTTCAAACAAGACATGGTCAAATTCAGCCTTGCTCCTGTGTTCTATTTCTTTCGTGTCTTTGGGGTCTGGTCAAGACTCCTTTTATGCAAAGGAGACAAAACAAATCCTTCTGAAAAACAGAGTTTAGGAAGTGAAGCCTGACAAAGACATAATTTGGGGTGTTTTTTTACTTTTTTATTTAAGGACCTTATCCTGGCGCTTAGCTATTAAATTATTTTTATTGAATTATAAATGTGCATGGTTAAGACGTATGCATTTGTTGAAAAAAAGGAATACTAATAAAAAAAAAGTTACGTATTTTATCTACAGAAGTAGAAATTGGAATTCAGTGGGAAAATTCAATAGAAAACAACTAGCAAGTGAATATCAGGTCATTTCAAAAATAAATCATTTGAAATGAGCTCTTTATTTTTATTAAAAATCTGCATTGTTATGAAGATTGAAATAAATCTCAAAGATTCTTGATTTTTCCCTATTCGTGACAAATAAGACAAAGCCTTAAATAGGTTGGATTTTCGTGTTTTGTTCCAGTCAGTACTCAAGTAACAAAGTATGTGTTTTATTTTATGGCATGTTACTCAAACTAGTTAAATTTCTTGAAATGGTAGAGTTGAGCAAAGTCTTTGTAGGAATAGTCTGTGTCTCAGCACTACTCTCCAAAGTGAAATTATGTGTGTATGTAAAATTATACAAAAAGTGCAAATATTGAAGAGTTCGTTCAGTTTTTTGACACCTGCACATGCATTTTTAACATATATAGGTTCAGTGTGGCCTTCATAATTGTCCTCATACAAACCAATTTAATTGTCCCTATAAAAACAGGAAAACAGACAACCCCAGCCCTCTAGATATTTCTGTATAAATTAAAGTGTTATAAATCAGATGGCAGGAGATAATGTGTGAAAATAAAGGTAAATAGTATTGCCAAATAAGTGGGTTTTGGATGACTTTTACTGTTAGAAACCACATTTTTAATTATAGAATCATAGAAGAGCCAAGGTTGGGAGTGACCTCGAAATATCATTTGGTCCAAATTTTGTGAGAAAGGCAGCCTAGACGAGATTAACTACCACCTATTTTTTTCACCCAAACCTCTTTCTTTCTTTTTCTATATTTTTCTTTCTTTTTCTATCTTTTTCTTTCCTTTTCTTTCTTTTTCTTTCTTTTTCTTTCTCTTTCGTTCTTTTTCTTTCTTCGTTTCTTTCTTGGAGGGCTAAAATTATTCGAGGACAATTCTGACACAGATCAACAGATGCTCAGGAAAAATTCAGTGCTCTGGAATAATTCAATACTTTGGATATTTCTTCATACAGTTTACACATTAAGAATGAGACTAGAAAATTTGAAAATGAAAGGCTGCAGAGAGTCTAAAACGTCTACATTATTTGAACCAGCACCAGGATACTGCCTCACAAACACTGGTTTTATTATTTGCAAAAGGGACAGATGTTCAATTTCAACAATAAGAAAAATTCCCAGAACTCATATTCGGGTGTTTTGGGCCGGTAAGTTATTTTATTAAATTTTAAATAACAATTTCCCTGCGATGTTATTGTATTAATTATTCCTTGAACTATTGTACTTCTCAGAGCTCTAGAGAACTGTCATACGTTTCATTAAAGCTGCAGTGTAATTTGCCTTAAAATATTTAAGATTAATAAAAGCATCCTTGGCAATGAAAATGATTGAAAATGAAAAAATAATTTGAATGGTCTTGGGTGTGAACAGTGCATTACATGGACGGAAGACTGGAAAAGGGAAAAAATCCAAAAAATGCCTAAATGGTAGTATTATTTCTTAAAAGTTTGTGTGTTGGTGCATTGTATCAGATTGTATTAAACTGCCTCTTCTTGTTTCATCCACATAAAAAATCATTTGGCACAAGGAACTGTCTTAAATGACCCACATGGGTTTGTATTCAGACTTTGTGTGTAACTTCATGCCTTAGTAAGGGACAGGGGCATACGTATCACCGGAATTTAACTGACAGCGTTAAATAGTTTTGCGTTTAGCAGTGAGAGCACGTAAATAATATGAAAAGCTCCAGATAACTGCAGGTAAACCAGAAATGTCCTGATTCTGCTTCAATACTTGGGGCCTGGGGAAGCGTTCCTTATGACTTAATGTTTGTAGAAGGAAAATTTGCTAAACATGTTGCATTTTGTTTTAACATTTCGGCACTAGCTATGAGAAGAAATTGCAAACCTTTATTTGCAGAAGATAATTCTTTGGTTGCACCCAGTGCAGACGTGGAGGTACTTGTGCCCCTGGATAGATTTCAGGCAAAATACCACATGACTTTGTAAAGGTAGGTTGAAAACACAGTGCAAGCAAATGATGCTCGTGTTCCCATAAAAGCTTTAACTAGACATCTAAATACTGATTAGTACAAAATTCTTCTTGGAATTTAATATATTAATGGAATAGTAATCTTACCTGATTTCACCTGTCTAAGAGTTAATCACCTAATCAAAGTTGTTAACGTAAAAACCTTTTATCTTTAATGGTGCAGGCATCACAGGCCCCTTCAGAGAGTGATTCGTCCCATCATGAGATGTATGCTCCACACAACAGGAGTGATGCACCCACGGTAGGGGTTAATTTCTCTCTATTGATTTGAGTCTGAATTTCTAGTACAGGGCAGCATGCTGTGCTTAATAATAGGTATACTTGTTACTATAACAAAGCAAATAATGTGCATTTAGTGATTTAATAAGTATACCTAGAGGTACATTCTATTTATATAGCACATTTCTCAAAGAAGAAAAGAAGGGTGGCTAATTGAAATAAGCAGTTACTCTAGATATTTCTTTAGAGTTGCTTCTATGCCTTCAAAATAAATTAAAAAAAAAAATTAAAAACACCCACCAAACACATCTATCTGACAATATTCTAGCTTGATAATTTTAATTATTCTAAGGAAATAGATTTTGTTTTTCTCCCTAGAAGACAAGAGTCTGACCAGTGTTGCAGGATAAATTCTGTATCCTGTCCAAGCTTGACAAAATGCTTCTTTACTTTAAAATGTTTGGTCCTCTTATTTTGGGCTTTTTCCCCCTTAGGAATGAAAAAGGGACTTATGGATTAACAGAGAAAGAGGGAAAAAAAATAGTGTTTTTTCAGTGTGGTGGGTCAGAGAAAGCGAATAAGACTAGATCTTAATTTTAAAATGCTTAAGGATTTAATGCACTGATCATCTAATGAAAAACAGGTAAGCATTTCTTGAATGGCTTAATCCACTTGCTTATTTCAGAACTTGAAAATGTATACTAACCATTGGCTATATTCACAATGCAAAATATTTACAGCTACTCGTACTCCATCTGAGTTCTTTGAGAGCCACACACAGACAAGCATCAATTAAATTCAGAGCCAGGGTTTAACAGTACTGCCATTGGAGGTGGGCAAAAAAGCTCAGTGACTGAGTCAACAAAACCAGAGCAGTTCCCTGACCAAGCAGATATAACTTGAGGATATATCAGGCATTAAATTGCTCATTTGATTCCACCGAGGTTTCAGATTTGTTTGACTTACAACATTTGCACGTGAAGCTTTTCTGAGCTGTTTATTCTTCTCAAGGTAAAACACCCTTGGCTCAGCAGAGACGGCCCCTGCTAAGGGGAAATGAGGATTTTTTCCCCATGTGAAACAAAGAGCAGCAATGTCTCCAGCCCTTCCTCCCCATCCTGGGAAACAAAGCAATCATTTTTGCTATTACTCTTGCTATTAGCATAGCACAAGGTTTCCAGCTTCCCCTTTTCAGCTTTCCCAGCTTTCTAGTTTCTTGTCTGAATGCTCTGAATTCATCATTTTCAAATTTTCATGTTAGCCAATTCAATACATCAATAACTATTACTTTGCAATGCAACAGAGTGACCACGATTTTCCATTCACTGGATTTTCATCATATTCTGAGGAAAAAATAGTACTTCATTAAATATCTATTCATCTGTGTGCTTGGTGAAATGCAACATTATCCCATGAAGAATCTGGACTTATTTATTTGTTTAGCTATTTGTTAGAGAGAAAAAGAGGAGATGGTTAGGTGATTAGAAGGGTATTAATGCAGGATTTTTGAAAGAAAGGTTTACTATGTCATTATCAATATCCATTAAATGGACATCTTATATCACCAATGCAATATTTATATTTTACCATGGCATAGACTTTTGAAAAACAATTTAGGGTTCCGTTAAAAATAATAGTTAAAAATTGTTTTAAAGTTTTTAGGTGAAAACCTAAAAGTTTAAAACAAGATGTCATGCTTTTTGGTATTATTTTTAATCCATAGAAATCGACATTAAGGACTTTCGTGTCAAAAAACTGATGATATGAAATATTGTAATGTTTTGCACTAATTTTTCATTTTCCCATTGTTTTTTTGAGGAAGAATAAAGCAAAGTTTTCTAACACCAGGAAAAATGTTTGTTTTGCTATGGTGTCAGGGGTGTTATTTTTGCCTGAGGCTGCCTCACCACCAGATGATAGCAGGAATAAGGAGTGATGGTGACAGAATAAAGAATCTACATTTTTCAGGACACATTTAGAATCACTGTCATTAAAGGGAAAAAGACCACAGAAATTTTGAAGAACACATTTTTATTCAGTAATTCTTTGTAGCAGATGTTTCTCCACCACTGATATTGAAATAAAAACCCAAATGCTTCATGCAAAAGTTTGATTCAGCATTATGGCATTGTGGCTAATGTCCTGACATGCGGGATGTGAATTGTAGCAGCCACTGGAGATGTTGGGATGTGTGGGCAGGAATAAGGATGAACCAGGCTATGCCTGAAATAAGCAAAAAATCATCAGAATTTGGTCTAAGGATACTCTGGTTTTGTAGAAAAACTACAATAAATGAGTTGATCATATAGATAAAGAGATAAAGCTAGGGAAAAAAAAGAGACAATATGTTCTTAACATAAATTCAAGTCTTTGGAAGCATCCCACCATAACTTCAGCTTGGTTGGTGTAGTATCGATGTTTGTTACACTTAGATAAGACTTAAAATATCCGGCCCTCAAGAAGAATCCAGTGGTAATAGAGAAGTAAAATTATGTTGTTAAAAGTAATTAAAGCATCCTGATTTTGCAATTTTGCAAAAAAAAATTTATGAAGAGGAAAACAAATACTAAGGTTTCAGATGTAATGAGATTTTTAATATTGTTTTGAAAATTTCTTTACAGAACACACCTTAAGTTCACTTTCAGAATAAAATACTAACTCCTAATTCCAAAAGCTTGTTTTTTTCTGCATACCAGGTTTACACTGTGATAATTCTTGAAATGCTAAGAGAGTTTAAATAAAAAATCTCATATCAATTGAAATCATAATTCTAGACGATGAGAAAACATGAAATGTTTCCATGACATGGACTCCATTGTTTTGGAGTGAAAGGACACCTGCATGACAAATTATACATGCTATCCTATATGCAGGATTACAAGCCTGTGTTCCAGTTTGGGAGGACCAATAAGGACCCTAATAAAAAAGACCATGAGTGAAGAGGGAGATTTCCATCTCTCCTTTCCAGACCTTTTCAGATTTTTGTTGTCTTCCATCCCCCTTTCCCACACCAAAGGTACCCAGGGATAACAGTCCACATTTATTTTCAAGTCAGGATAAAAAAATAATAATAAAACCCCTATAAATGGTAGAAAGTGTATTTCCAATACATTAAGTTGCCTGCACTATAGTATTATTACTCACACACACCAATAAAGGAAAAACAAAATTAAACGGTGTTTGTGGGAGGAGAGAATGTAAAAAAAGGTCAGGGAAACTAGAAAATGCTAATATATCTTCAAAATCTGTTGCTAACTGCATGAAATGGCAATTATAGTTTTGCATTCTAATATGTTTGCTTTTATTTGTTGTTTAAAAATGTAGTTGATTTCTTCACACAGTTAGAAATAAACTTTTGCTAGTACTGTTAGAGAAATTAATGCTAAATGACACAAATGACTGCTAAAATAAAATCTACTTTGTATTAACATGATAATGATATTTCTGAATATACTGAGCATTGGGAAATGTTGCATATAGCAAGAGAATCTTAAAGCCTCTCTGGGTTTACTTGTGTGTGTGTGTCAGTGTGTGTGCGTATGTGTCCACAAAGAGAAGCATTTTCCTATCATTTTCAAATTTTGTATTGGAAGAATCTGGTTCTCTGTGTTCGTCTCTCTCAAAAGAGTATTCCAACAGGAATTAAATAAAAGAGACAAATTAAAAAACTAAGGTCTAAATTCCACAAATGGGCTGATTCCTACTACATAAGGCAAGAACTTTTGAAGGCTTTCTGGAGTTGGGATCACCATTGGTGTCACACATGAGAAGCAACAGATGTATCTCTAAACCTCATTTCTTTTTTTCATTCTTCTTAATTTTATTTTTTCATTTACTTTTTTCCCTTTTTCTTATTTTGTCTATTTTTCTCTTTTTCCTTTTTCATTTCCTTTTCCTTTTTTCCTTTCTTTCCTCTCTTTCTCTCTTTCTCTTTCTCTTTCTCTTTCTCTTTCTCTTTCTCTTTCTCTTTCTCTTTCTCTTTCTCTTTCTTTCTCTTTCTCTTTTTCTCTTTCTTTCTCTCTTCCTCTTTCCTTTCTTTCTTCCTCTTCGTCTTCTTTTTCTCTTTCTTTTTTCTTTTTCTCTTTCTTTATTAATTTTCTACAGCTGCATATACTTTTATATCCAAAAGCATGTTACTTACACCTAAATATGTTTAAAGTATTTTATCAGACATGACTCTCTATACAGAGGTGAATAGAAGAAGAAAAAATTCTTTATGAGGATCATGTAATAGTAAGTAACTGAATAACTTATTTCCTAGTTTTAGGATTGTGGCTTTATTTATTGCCTCAAACCACAACTAAGGAGAAGAGATTAATCTAAAATTGTAGTCACTGACTTTTTGTTAGTCCCTGAGTAATTTTTCGACCACAGGTATAAAAAATGGGAAGACGCTGATTTTTCCATAAAAGACCTTCAATAAAATCCTCTTGTTCTGAGCTTCTCCCAGATCTCTGCTGAACAGAGTTGGGTAGCTCAATTTGCCTCTGTGTTTTTCTCATGTCCATTTTACTTCTGGAAGCATGAGTTGGTACATGCAAAGAAGTGGTTCACCTTCATCTAAGTTAATTGGGTAAGATCTAGTAAATTGAATTTGCTTAAAAAACAATGTTATACAAGTTATCTGGGTGAGTTAATGAATGTTTAGTATATATTGTAAAGATATGAAAGAGAAAGAAAATGAAGGTTGACACAGAAACTCAATATCTGTAATGCAAAATGTTCTAAGAAGATTGATTTTACTGTACTTTCATCAGTCCTTTCAGGAGAGATAACACAATTTAATAGACATAGAAATGGTGCCACTTTTTCTGATGGCATCCAAAAATGAATCTTCATAAGCAGATGTGTTTGAATCCATTTGTTTTCTCTGGAAATGCTGTAACATTTTAGTCAGATACATTTGGATTTACTAAAGGTCTATTAAGCCAGGAATGACCTTACACCTTTTTTTGTATATAGTGCTCTACTATTTTTTAGGTTAAAGGACATAAGTAATATTTCATCTGCCTATAATTTATGACAACAGCTGAAATAAAAATGGAAAAGATGGAATCAACAGAAATATTATAAGGTAGAGGAGAAATCAAAGAAAAGAGAAAGTATAACCTACTGGGCTGGAAAGAACTTTTTGGAATACCTCAAGGACCAGTTTGGAAATGACCTAATTTAATATTTGGAATCATGGCATGACCTAAAGTAGTTTAATATTCATATTCATAAACAGTGCAAAGTGGGAAGCATCATCAATGCAGAGAAGGGGGAGCATTGTGCAAGATGAATTGCAAAGCATGAAATAAAAGAAATCGGGTGAAAATTCACAGTATAAATAACAAGGTCATTTGAATAGAAAATTATGTAGAGAACACAATGCTGAGGAACAAACTTGAGATCCTGAATGTAATGTAGTATTGTGATTACTCACATTTGGGAACATTTAAAACAATCTAGAATGAATACAGGGAGACACTACAGGATAGATAGCAGAAAGATGAAAATGTAGAAAATGGAAAAAAGAGTCATAAAATAGAGGGATCTGCGAGTAAGTGATGCTTTGTCACACAAACAAATGTGTGAGGGGAATAGACACTAGAGATGTAAAAAAAATTTTTCCCTTAAAGGCCAAGAACAAGATTTGGCACGGAAGAAGATGGAAGTAAATAAATACTCTGAATAAATTTAGGATGGAAATTAGAAGAAAGCCTCAACCCATGAAGGCAAAAATTTTTGGGAGATCTTTTCAGTAGTACATGAGGAGAGAAGCAAATATCATCGACTTTGCAAAAAATTTCATGATGCAGATAGTTGGTTTACGTCTGCGTGATGTGATTAGCTGACTCAACAAAGGAAATGACTCATATTGCCCTAGTTGGTGATTGTTGGAGTTCTTGTGTTTGTAGTAGTGTCAAATTTATTTTGACTCTATAGCTATTCTTCAGGAACTGCACTTATCTACAAAGATGGGATAAGATAATGATTTGATAATAGTTTCTTACAGAAATTATTCTATATACTTTTAAAACCATCTGTGTTAAAACTGTCACTTAATAGCACGTTTTTTTAAAAAAACTAGAAAATTATTAGACTACTGAAAAGCTACACATGCAAGAATACAGCTTCAAAAAAATGTATGGAAACAAACTTGTATTACTCCTATGGGTTTAAGGGATTGTCATTGAGCTTACTCTTACTGTAGTTACTTCATAGCTCTCTCCAAAACTACTCAATCAAAAAAATTTCTTAAAAAATTAAACCACCCATAAAATCTCTTTAAAGGACTGAACTATAATGCAAAAATTTTCATACTCCTTCCAGGAACCAGTAGAAACTTCTCATTCACCATGTTTGTCTTTTTCTACTTATTGAGTTTATAAAACTGACCTCAAAAGAAAATGCTAAGTTATATGAAGTAACAGCAATAGGTTTGATTTTTTAACAAGGTTTTTAAGGAATAAAGCTCCACTATAAGAAAAATGCAGCCTGACAAAAGTCTCAAAGCAAACAAATGGCCACAATAGACATTGAATAAAGGATCTAGAATAAATTGCAGAAAATCAACAAAGTTAAATACTGAAATCCCACTGCTGTTACACCTCTCAACTTGTCTTTTATTGTCAGAGACCCCAGGTAAAAAAAAAAGTTACTTTTTTGTCAAGGAAGAGGACTGTCAACTGTGTAAACAAGGCAGGGAACAAGAGATGTTGTTAAGGCAGGGTCTCCATTGGGTAGTAGAGCCAACATGCCCTCCAGAAATCAAGGAGTCATAATTGACCAATAATTATGCGGGAAGTAAGACTCAGTCCCAAGTCCAAATAATCTATCATTATTTTTAAAAGAGATGTGCTTGGCTACACTAAACTTTCATGACACCTATAAGCTGTGGTCAGATAGTTCTGATGTTAGGAATGGGGCGAGTTTGGCTTTCCTCTCAGTTCTGGTGATGCTTGTTTCCCCTGTACTTTCTTCCTCCTTCATGAGGACACTAGCACTTAAATCAATGTGTTGTAAAATAGGTTGTTGAATGAACATGATCTAAAATTAACCAGATCTGAGTGTGTTTGTGTGTGTGTATGTTAAACTGGGGTCAGTTTCCAAAAGAACACTGTAAAATCTAATTTTTCAATTGTTTGTCAACTCCTGGCAATGAAATCACTTCTGAAGCTATTGAGCTAGATAATTTCAGAAGCAGTTAATTTATGAAACGTAGTTTCAAATTAATGTAGGTTGCTTTACACTCTGTCTAACCAAATCAATTTATTTAGCAAAAAAAACTTTCTTGAAAAGTGGCTGAAAATCAGAATATTTGGGAATGAACTGCCAACTGTTTGAACACAGCGCTTCCAGTTCTGAGTCTCAAAACCTTGCAGCATTTGAGGTTTAAGATATGGTGTCAATATGATCAACAGTGAATAAATAAATGAAGAAAAATTATATTTTAATATTATGGTATGATGATATCTACTGAGAGTGACAAGCCAGGACCTTGTTAAAGTTGTACTGAGCCCAATCAATGAAATCAAATGTTTTATCAACAAACTCTGCAATTGTTCAGTGGGCAAGTCCAACTGGACTGACTGTATGTCAGCTATTTTTCAAAAAGACAGAAATAGTAATGGATCATCTGGAGTGCTTATTATTTAGTGCTAATGAATGACTGTTTGGAGAGGGAAGAAAAATCAATTATGACAGCTGTGAGAGCTGCTGCCCCTGTTCCATTATTCCAAAAATAACTAGCAAAGCTGCCTGCTAAGGTAGGAAATCAGCTAGCATTCCCTGTGAGACACAAAAGTTATAGGCAAAGAAGCAACTCCAACTTGTGTTTACTGCACATAAATGATGGTGGGGCCCCAAGGTAGAAGCAGAAGTCCTTGAACTACTGAAAAAACCCAGTACTTTTTCCTGCTTTTACTGTAAGTGCTCAACAGGCTTTCTCTCTCCAGACAGTTAGATTTCATCTTGAGCATCAAACTGGGTTTTTTTTCTGGGAAACCTTCGTGCCTGATCCAAGATGAACAGTGGTTGAGAGGAGATGATGCGTGAAAGACCATCATATTTGGAGTGCTAAGAATTTACAGGACAACATGGGTTTAAAAAAACAAGAAGGGCCATAACTTAATACAAAAAAAATTCATTTCATTAAAAAAACTAGCAGAAAGGCACACATTGGGCAGTTTAGACAGAGCCCAGATAGGATGGTTCTCACTCAAATGCTAGGGAATGTGTTGCTTCAGAGGAACTCTGTAAAAATAAAAAAGTTAAAAGCCAAGTGAGAAATAAAATTTCAGAAAATATAGTATCCAGCATGTTAGATTGCTTCTAAAAGGACAACAAGTAATGCAAATTATTTAAGATTCATGGGGATTTTTATGTTTATTAATATCCATGTAGATAGTGTGATTCATCTAGAATTAGACCGAGATACTAGAGTCATCTGACATCTCAGTTGAATGTTGCCATCTCAGCGTTAAACTGATTGCCAAGGAAGAGCTCAATTCTCTCTACTTCTCAGGACAGAGGGAGCCCTCATTTGCTTTCTGAGATCAGAGGGAAATGTGACAATGAAGCCATGGAGTTGGATTGTGCCAAAGCTCACAGAGGAGTGCTGAGAGCCAGTTCCCTCCTCATTGCCGTCTCAATCCCAGCTCTTATGGAGCCGACCCTGGGCACTACCTATTGTCCTGTTCAATGGCAGCATGCTGTTGCTGTGTTTCATTCTGCTTTTTCTCTCCCACTAGTGCAGAGGAAGAGGATGAAGCGAAGGCATGGAAGGGATGGAATGAGTGTGCAAGCCACTTTTGCACAGCTTTCTTCTGTGTATAAGGATTGACATACATGAACTTGTTTGAAGAGCAGAACATATAGGTTTGGTCAGAACCTTGACAGACTGATTCAACAGCAATCTTCCTCTAAATTTCAATAGACATTGATCAGGGTCTGATTTATTGTGCAGACACAAAAAAGCAAATTGCCGCAGACATCTCATCTTCATGATACCTAACCTGACAGGTGTCCACTGATAAATAGCAAAGAAATAAGACAGGGAAGACACAATATGTTAACAAAAAAAAGTTTATAAAATTTCATGAAATGAAGCAAGTTTAATCTGTGAATTCATTACTCTAGTGACAAGCTCCTAAAACATCAGTTGTACTAATGTGTCATAAAACTAGACACATATTGAAGGAGACTAAACTTTCCATTATCTGAAACTCCCTTGGTAGTGGAACGTGATTACTACAGACAGTTGCTAATATGTCTTACTATGAATTTATCTGGGAACTAATACCTTTGATTACCAATTGAAATCAGTGTTTTAGTTTAGTATAATTCTATATGACAGCACAGTCAAAGGGAGATTTGCTAATGAAGTCAAGGGCAGCAGGAGAAGGTTATTGATTTAGCTATGGGACTTTTTGAGGGAGCTATTACAAACTTTAACAAGCACAGCATATAAGTTAATGCTGGGAAAAGAATTCTGGAAGGGTACAAAAACTGACGGTGGAATTATGAAAGCAATGTCTTCAGAAGAAGATGAAAGGAATATCCAACATCTGCCAAATCTGGACCTACCTATGCCTTTCTGGAAAACTAACCTTGTTGGCAAATGACAGATTATTTGGGGGGCAGACAGCTATGCTCTAGCTTCATTATACTTAGGCACAGCAGAAGTTGATAACTACTTCTGCATAAGAACTAAAGTTGTTACAAAACATGGCCATCAGTCAAGGAAATTATTAAAAATTATTTTTCTATGGGTAATTCCCATGGTATAAAACTATCTAATGTTGATGCAAGGTGGAAAACAGCATTTAATTTCTTCTGCAGGAGACCAGTATGGATTACGTTACCCAAAGTAACAAAATCATTTGCTCTCTGATCTTGGATCCTTCTGGTGGCCTTAAATTCTGAGTGCCCTCTGGCAGAGCCCTGTCACAGTTTACTACAGATGTCCAATGACAGCCCAGCAGGAGAATTTGACAAACATGGAAGAATATGCAATATAGCTTCATATCCAGAAAAAAACCCGCATGTTGCAAGACTGCTGAATGTGCCATTGTTCAGCTTCAGAGGTATATAATTAATAATCAAGGACAACTGCAGATCTCTTGCAAGCCTTCAGTTCCAGATAGGATGAAAGATCAAGCTCCTTCTTCAATATAATTTTGTTGGTGACAACTTTCTCTGAAGTAATTTGTTGTGCTATGACAAGCTATGGATAGGTTTCTGAGGAATTATAATTTTCTCAGATAAATATAATTATGGTAAGTATAGTCCTGGTTTTCTTGCAGAAAATACAAAGTCATTTTCTTCTGGACTGAACATTGTTTAAATCTGATCCATGAACTGAACCCATGTAAATTACAAAACAATGTAGTGTAATAATTCACAGCATTTTTTCATTTTCAGTCAAATCAAAAGTTTTGCTGGACACAAACCAGGCAGCCTTACTTTTGGTGTCTTTATGCTTGTATTAAAAATACCTGTTCATCCAGATTTGAAAAATAAATCATATTTAAGCTATAAAAAACTGAAATATTGAAAATGTTAAATGCCAGTAACATCGTAAAATGAAATAGTCTTCCCCCTTTTTCATCTGCTCATTGGAATTAGGTAGAAGCACAGATATGAATTTTTCAAGTGAGTAAAACAAGTGGATAACAATTTTAAGGTGTTTAAATTCTGTAAACATCACATATCGATAATATAGTTTATTAATACTGTGGGTCTCAGTGGTCTGATCAGAATAATATTCAAAGTTATTGCCTTTCAGTACAGTTCCTCTTCCTAGCTCCTCACCCTCCTAGGGTGAACTTTGGGGGCTGGATTAATCCCATCTAACTTTAGACCTGATTGATTTACTGTCATGGAGACATATTTGCCTTAAGTACGTAATACAACAGAAGGACACTGGAATGTCCTGACAATTGGGTCTCAAACAAGCTATCTGCCCTCAAAATAAAATAAAAAGGTGCAGGTAGAACACAGGATTCAAAACTCAAGCCAGATGTCTTTGGGAAAAAAAAAAGTTTTGGGGAAGGGTGAAACCATGGCCTAAAAATCTAATTGTCATTGGTTCTCACTAGGTTTATACTATCTGATGCATTTTAGTATACACAGTTTCTGGGAGGGAATGTTAGCAAGAGAACATTCTGCTTACATTCAAAATAAATAAATAAATAAATAGACACGAAGGGGAAAAAAATAACCAGAAAGAATTCTGGTCTTATTGTTGTGTAATAAAAAGCTGGAAGTATTATTCTGAAAGGATTAACATCCAGAAGGGAATTTAAGAATAGGATGTCTACATTTAGAAGAAGAAAGAGAAATAAACTGTTGCCAATTGAACAAGAACTGATACAACAATGAAATCTGGAAAAGAATATGAAAAATTAGAGAGAACATTTGAAAACAAGGGCTTAAAAGAAAAATTTAATGAGAAGCAGAAATGCCCTAAATCACCTGTTAATAAACGTGTGTTCGTGGCACACCCTTTTTGGGTCTGCACCTCTAAAAAAAAACATGGAATTTTTGGTAAATACTGTACAAGGTGTTGAGTGCTTGCATAGTAAATTTAAACAAGATGTAAGGCTTCACCCTCCTGTTTGCTGAAGTCAGGCAAGCGTTTCTTGAACAACATAAAACCTTGAACAATTTCCCATGCTCAAAATCCCTTGGGCTGGCAGAAACAAGTTGTTAGGAAAACAATTTCAAACCATACATATTCATTTATGGATATATACAGAATATATTAGAGTATAATATACTGGCTAAGCATTCCATTTACGTCACGTAAACATTAATGAGGGTTTGAGGGTCACCAAAGTATCATTATCAGAGCTTGGCCTTGGAAGTATCTAAAATTGTTTGGTGTCAGCACAGCTTGATTTCATAGCCATCTCATCAGAACCGTTGATGCTAACACATCCTTTGCATGCACTCTGTGCACAAGTCTAAGCTAACAAATCAACACATTACAAGGCTTATTGCCTTATTTTCCATTTACTAAATAATGATCCCTCTCCTATGTTCAAGGTAAACTCTGACATGATATCTTACATATAATTACGGTATATAAATGATAAAGCTCTTCATCAGCTAGGTTGTTCAAGAGCCTGATTGCTTCTGCCTACTTAACGAGGAGCTTTAATACAGGCAACAAAGCAGTGTGTCTAAATATGCATTCTAAAGGAGGAATGTTTTTTCACATATCCTAGTGCACAGTTCCCAAGGGTTTTTATCACACTTTTTCTCTGACAAATATTCAATAGCCATTGACAGAATCAAGATAGGTAGATTTGTTTCAGGAATTCATCTGAAATTTGGAAATTTGATTTCTCATCTAAAATGAAGTGCAAGACAAAAGTTCAATTCAGTTGAAGTGCAAGCCAAAAGTACAATCCAAATGTTCTAAATGAACAAGCTGGCTACAAGAATAATGTGAAGCTGTGGAGATGTAAAACTATAGGGCCCCAAGATAAGCCTCATGCTTTCTTTTTCACTGTCCCTAGATAGTGAAAGTCCCTTTGTCCCTGTACCTGAACTACACATCGTGGTAACCCTGTTTTTCTAGAACGCTGCCTGGTCACCAACCAATAAGTTGTGTGGACACCCTATAGGATGCTTTATTTAAAATTGCATTTGCAATCTTGGGGAAGTCATCATTCTCCCAAGGGTAATGAGAAGAACCTGAGTTTTCAAAGAGTTTTTCCACTCTTTACAGCAAGAAAATGCCTTGCATATGGCATCTTCAAACTCTTTGAACTATTTGCATTGTCTTTTTGAAAATTGCATAAATCCAGGGCATGGTGTATCTGGTTTGAATCTGGGGGGGCTGAGAATGATCCTGGGGTCCAGAGTTATCACTGCTGAGTTGCTCAGTCACTTGTACATGGTGTGGACAGAGTTACTGTTTAGACAAACCTGGACATGACGCTGCATATGATATTGCTACCTGGCAGTCTTTCTGCAGAGAAAATTTACAATTTATCATTTAAATAGCATGTATGACTGATTTGTGCAAATACTCTTTTTTTTTTTCCCTCTATCCGGAAACAGCTAAGATTCACTCAATCTCTCTAGTATGATGACCAGCCTGTATTAGTTTAATAATGAAAGAAGAAGTTTTTGAAAGCAGTTTTGGAAGCCCCTACACATGTCATCTCCTTTTTTTTTTGTTTTTTGGTATTTGAGTTTTGATCTCTAGATGGTTTGCTTGTTTCCATTTCTGAGTTCCAATTTTTTTTACTGATGTGCTGAGAAAACACAGTTCTGTTCAAGTAATTTCATTTACCTTAGGAAGAGGATGGGGAGAAGGAGAGGAAGAGGAAG
>VWZW01006875.1:0-19184 GCA_013397115.1 Edolisoma coerulescens
ACCAGCCTGATCTCCTTCTGTGATAGGGTGACCCACCTAGTGGTTGAGGGAAAGGCTGTGCATGTCATCTACCTGGATTTTAGCAAAGCCTTTGATACCGTTTCCCACAGCATTCTTCTAGAGGAACTGTCTGCTCATGGCTTGGAGAGGCACACTGTTCACGGGGTAAAAACCTGGCTGTATGGCTGGGCCCAGAGAGTGGTGGTGGATGGAGTTACATCCAGCTGNCTGGTGACAGCAGCTGAACATGAGCCAGGGTGTGCCCAGGTGGCCGAGAAGGCCAATGGCATCCTGGCCTGGATCAGCAAGAGCAGGACCAGGGTAGGGATTGTACCCCTGTACCTGGCACTGATGAGGCCACACTTGAATCCTGTGTTCAGTTTTGGGCCACTCATTCTAAGAAAGACGTTGAGGTGCTGAAGTGAGTTACACCATGTGCCTGAGAGTATTGATTACATATTAGGAAAAATTTCTTCATGGAAGGGGTTATTAATCATTAGGCCAACTTCCCCAGTGAAGTGGTGGCATCACCATCCCCCCACCATACCCATCACCATGGGTAGTGTTCTAAAGGTGAGTGGACACTTGAGGACATGGTGTAACGCTGAACATGATGGTGGTGCTAGGTTGACAGTTAGACTTCATGATCTTAAAGGTATTTTCCAACTTTACTGCTCAACCTTGTTGAGGGTGCACTCAATTCCACTGGGTATGACTTTGATGTCGGTAGAAAATAATAGTGTTCCCAGTATGGCCCTTGAAGAACACCACTCCTTAATGGTTTACACTTTTACATTGAACCACTGGATATGGACCGTTCACTCTTTGAATGTGGCCATCCGATTAAGTCCTTATCCATTTAACATTTCATTCATCAAACCCATCTCTCTTCAGTTTAGCAGCAAGAATTTAAGACAGCTATAAAGCTAAAGAGTGTCCCAAAGGAGGGCCACAAACATGCTGAAGGGCCTTGAAGGGAAGCCTTATAAGGAACAGCTGCGGTCACTTGGTCACTTGAAGAAGAGACTGAGGGCAGTCATCACAGTCTACAACTTCCTCATGAGGGGAAGAGGAGGGGCACACACCAGTGTCTTCTCTGTGGTGACCAGTGACAGGACATGAGGCCTGCAGTTGTGTCAGGGGACATTTAGGTTGGGTATTAGGAGATGGTTCTTCATCCAAGGAGTGGTTGGACACTTGAACAGGCATCCCAGGGAAGTGGTCGGAGCACCAAGCCTGTCAAGGATTCAAGGAGCTCTTGGACAGTGCTCTCACACACATGGTGGGATTCTTGGGATGTCCTCTGCTGGGCCAGGAGTTGGACGTGACTGATTCTTGTGGATCCCTACCCACTCATGATACTCTATAATTCTATGACTTTATATTAAGAATATTGTGAGGGTCCAAATCAAAGACCTTACAGACAGGTAAATGATATCTATAGTTCTCCCTTGACAATTGGATCATTCTATCCATGGTGGAGGACCACTGTGCCAATCAGGCACTATTTGCCCTTGGTGAAGCCATTTTATTTGTCTTTAACCAGCCCTCTGTCTTCCACATGTTTTGACATGTCTTCCAGGAGTCTCTGCTCTGTGATCTTACTGGGCACTGAGATGAGGCTGACTACTCAATAAGTCCTGGGTTCCTGCATTTTACCCTTTTTAAAAAATACTCCTTTTTCTCCAGTCCCTGAGAACTTACCCTGACTGCTGTGGATTTTCAGACATGATGTGACTGCCATGACTTTTTATATATGATGGGGAGTGACTTAACAACTACATTAACCAATTTTCTCAGGACCCTGGGATGCATCTCCTTGGGTCCCATGGACTTGTGTATGTTCAGGTTCTCAGATGATCTTGAACCTGATCTGCTCTTACATCAGGAGTGACTTCAATTCCGCAGTTCCTCTCTTGAGGTTCAGGGACTTCAGAGATGTGGGAAGAGTGATTACTAATGAACACTGAGGCAAACTAAACTGCTGCATACCTCAACCTTCTCCATGTTGATTGTCATTTGTTCTGTCCTATTTTGGGGGACAGAGGAGAGGATGGGGTTGTGTGTGTACATTTTCTTTAATCTTCCATTTCTGACCAACATGCCTGTAGAAGCCATTTTTACTATTCTTTGTATCCCTTGACAAATTCAGCTCCAATTATACCTTAGATTTCCCAAACCTGTCGCTGCATAACCAGACAGCACTTCTCTTTTCTTCCCAAGATACCTGTCCCTGATTCCATGTTCTGTACTTTACCTTCTTGTGTTTCACTTTGGCCAGGAGGTCTTTACCTGAGCCATGCTGGTGTCCTGCCTTCCTTGCCTGAATGCTCACTGGTGGAACTGGAGAGATCTTGGCTGCAAGAAAAATGTCCTTGAAGATCTGACAGTTCTATTCTGCTCCTTTTTCCCTGAGTGCAGTTTTCCAGAGGGTCCCATTCAGTAATTCCTTAAATAACTAGAAGTTCAGGCTCCTAAAATTCAGGATACTGACTTTAACTTTTCTTTGGCCCATAACTTGAGATCATGAATTCCACCGGGGCATGATCACTTCAGCCCAGGCTGCCACTGATCCTGACCTCTCCAGTTAGTCAATCTGTGTCAGTAAGCAACAGGTGCAGTAGCGTTTCTCTGTCACCTGGGTTAAGAAGTTGTCCTCGATGCTCTCCAAGAGTCTCCCGGACTGCTTACATCTTGCCGAGCTGCTTTTCCAGCAGATGTCAGGGTGACTGTCCTGACAAGTCCCTGCAGCTGGATCAGAAGCTGCCAGAGTGATGCTTCCTGCAGGTGAAGTAAGAAGATTTTGTCAACAGGCTCCCCTCAGTTGAGTGGCTGGTAATAAACACAAACCATGAGGTTTCCTTTGTTGGCTTGGCCTCTGATTTTCAACCACAAGCTCTTGACCTGTTTGTTGCTGTTTTTCAAAGACAGGTTTGTGCAATCAGTCCATAGAGGGCAAATTGCCTGCCCCTCCTTCCTTGCCTGTCTCTTCTGAACAGTTTGTAGCTATCAACTGGAGTGCTCCAATCATGTGATCTGTCCCACCAAGTTTCAGTGTTTGTGATTAGATCATAGCTTTCCATCTGCACAGTCACTTCCAGTTCTTCTGATTGTTACCCATGCTACATATGCTGGTGTATAGACATTTTAGCTGGGCTATCAACTGTGTCAATGTTTTAGATGAAAAAGCTCTTGCTCTTTTGAGGCATTTTACAGGTGTTCCCCTGTCAGGTTTTAATTCATCAACAGCACCTGACTTTTCTTTGTTAATCAAAACTCCATCCCCTTCCCACTCAAAGTCTAGCTGGTTCTGCCTTTGAAGATGAAAGTATTGTTCAAGGTCCTCCAGAAAGACTGCAGATACAGCATAATACTTGGCATTCCAGTCCCCCTTTCTTATAAAACTTTCAGTCTGGAGTTTCTCTCCACAGAGATTTACACTGATAACTTACAACTGTGTGGATCAGTTGCTCTGTAAAGCAGTTGGGAGGGCATGCTTTTCTTCAGTAGAAAGGGGCTTGGATTTCTGCAAACTCTCAGTCATTAATTTCCCTCTTGGTATATTTAGGAAAAACAAAGTATCCAGAACTCCTCTGGATGCGTCAAGGATCCACCTTTTATTTCTATTAAAGACTAAACTCCTGAAAGAAATACTTACTTTTATTGCTTATATTATCAAAGCTAACTTACAAGGAACTGATAAGCTGTACAGCTTCAAAAGGCAGCAAAGCTCCATTGGTAGGGAGAATGTGCAGGTACATCTAGGGGACAGGAGAAAATAAAGAGAAGCTGATGATTAGTCATTTTCTCTATGGCTTGTTTATACAGCAGAAGAAATCTCATTAGCCTAGATGGTTAAATACCTCATTGTAAGAAATAAAGCATTTTCAGGAGAGCAGTGTTCATGTTCAGAAATAATTATTCCTTTACATACAGTAACGCACTTTCCTGAGATACATGGCATTTGACGTTTCTTTGTTTTTGACAGGAAAAAGTGGCCCTGAATGCAAGCACTGTAGGGCTGATCCAGATAAGGAGTGCCGGTTTTGTTCGTGTTACTTGTGTGGTGGCAAACAGGATGCTCACATGCAACTCCTTTGTGATGAATGTAATATGGCTTATCATATATACTGCCTGAACCCTCCCTTAAGCAAGATACCAGAAGATGAAGACTGGTAAATATACAAGGATGATTTACTTACCTATGTTGACATTCTATTCATGGTACCTTTTTGATATTTGCACCTCATGAAAGAAAATACTGAAGATGTTTTTAAATTCTGGGATGTTTTCATCCCTCTGCTTAATATAAGGCTTATGTTTTCTGTCAAGATAATACTTTTAAATCATTCACAAAGGATTAGCAGTAAGCTTTAATGACCTTATGGAATTTCAAGACTGGTATGTTCATTTTATTCATTATGATCATTATGATCTTCAGTGACATTGCCTGATCTGACTGTATTTATCGACAGTTGTTGTTACTCAGCCTTTTCATTTTTTAAAAGCTTCACTGCTTGAGCAATTCTCTTATGCTCACGCTTCTCTGCCCCTTCATCCTCTGTCCCTGCTGCTGCCCCTGTGCTCTTCCTTGCCTCTACTACATTCATTTTTCATGCTATGGAAGGACCACCGCCTTGCTACTCTTCATGTCTTACGTACTTAGTCTTATGTCTTTATTAGCTGTCTACAATTTACATTGTTCATATTTGTCACCTGCCTATGACTTACTTGAGATGCTAATACTTTACAAATGAGTAATAAGTAGAATTTTATTCTAAGGAAGTTTTCCATTACATAGACTTCATTAAATATCTAAGATGTCTATGAATACATTACATGGAATCTCTTTGAACCTTGTGATTATATTTTATGTAAAAATCTGTGTAAATCTTTGGAAGTTTTAACATTCTCTGTAAATTAATAACTCAATCTCCTACACCTTACTGGATTCCATAATGTTTATTGGTTAGTGCTTCATGGTCTGCCTGTTTTCTGGGGCAACCATCCTCACAGGAAAGAATTTCTTACTAAAATCTAAACTAGCTAGAAGGTGCTGTAAGGTCTTCCTGAAGCCTATTCTCCAGACTGAACAGCCCCAACTCTATCAGCCTGTCTTCAAGGCAGAGGTGCTCCAGCCCTCTGATCAACTTGGTGGCACTCCTCTGGACTCTTTCCAACAGGTCCACATCTTTCTTGTGTTGGGTGCCCCAGAGCTGGATGCAGTACTGCAGGTGGGGTATCACAGGACCAGAGTAGAGGGGGGAAATCACCTCCCTTGACCTGCTGCCCACGCTGCTTTGGATGCAGCCCAGGACTGTAGGGTTGGCTTTCTGGGCTACTGGTGCACATTGCTGGGTCAGGGTGAGCCTTTTGATCACAAGCACCTCCTCCTCTCCAGAGCTAGTCTTGGTTCATTCTCCAAATTATGGATTTCCAGAAGTTTAATTCATATGATTAAAATTCATTGGAAAATGGCTGTCAGGCTTTTTAGCTTGTTTTTGTTCACTGTGTAACGAACAATAGGAGTCTTAAGATCTATACATGTAAGTAGGTAGCTGCATCTGTGAATGAAGTCACAGGGTGGTAGAGGTACAGTTATGGACCTGGTTTATATGAGCCAGTCTTGGGATACTTAGTGTCACCAGCCCTGTGCTGTCTTAATGCTTGTCATTATGTAGAAGTGCTTTTGCACTGGGCAAAGCAGCATCTCCTGCCAAAGAAGTTTGTGCCCTCCCTTCTTTTTGCATACTAGCAAAGAGTCATGGCTGCCTGATGCTTAATTTATGAACAGTTTGCTTTAGAATTGGAAATACTTCCATTTCGTGTTTTTAGTGTAGAATCTGGCCAACTGTCTTCAGGGGTTAAGCCTTCAGTTTGGGAAAGGGTAAGTTTATCTTGTGGAGATTAAGTCACTCTGTATGTGAAACAGTATTTAATATTCCATACAAGATTCAGTTTAAAAGATATTAAGCTAATATTTTTACCCCATCAAGAAACAGGGAATTTACCATGTGAACTCACCTAGTTTTCACCTTGTGAATTTGCATTATGTCATGTTTGTTCTTTTAATTGGTCATTGCTTGCCTTTTTCTGTAAGCAACTGTAATACTCTTTAAAGTCATAGTGTCAGACAATTTCAGCATTTTACAGTATTATTTATTTTAATTTACATGGCTTCATTGTTTTAATGGTTCAACACCTTTATTGAGATAGTGAAGTCTGTTCCTGTGGACATTAATCATTAATTTTTCTATTCATATCCACATACGAAACTCAATAAATCCAAAGCAGTAGAAGTACTAGTACTAGTACTAATAGTTGTTGTTGATGTTGTTGTTATCTGAACTAGGTTATTAGTGGTAGTGTAGATCAGGCTTCCTCTTCTAATGCTGTATGGGCCAAACCCAGTCTATGGGAGCCAGAAACATGGACATGCCTTTGTATTGATGTTCCTGGAGTGGGATTACGAAGTTATTTGAAACAGCAGAAGGACCACTGTACTCCTTTTCTCTCTCTGCTGTCGTCACTGCATACTGGTGTCTCTACTTTCCTGCCTGAATGGATTTGTGTTAGTTGGAGTGGGCCTCAGCATTATATTCCAAATGGCTTCAGTGTTGTGGAGTGAGTGAGTGTGTGCTTGTGTGTTTCTATACACATTATGTCATACCTTGGCTCTTTTTGACATTTAGCAATCTGCAGTGAAATTTGTTGCACTCCCAGCAAAAAATAAGGGTAGACTGGGCAGGACATGGAAACAGACCATGAGTAGTGGTTAGCACCTACTCTAATCTCAGCTATCCTCTCCTTTACCATGATATAAATGAAGGAGGACTAAATGAAGAGAGAATACAGGAGACATGGGGACCTCTCATGTATCATGTGAGAAAAAATAGTTATATGTTTTGCCACTAGCACTCTACCTTTAAAGATACTGAAAATCTCTTTTTTTAAAAAAGGTGACAGTATTTGTTCTTGTTGAGTTCATTTTTTTAAGCCGTAGGCTTCAGCTGCTTGAGACTGGTATATGCTTGCTAGCTTGAAACGTTCAGTCAAAATAAACAAATGGACACTATTTTGGCTACAAAAAATGTGTTGCCATTATTATGAAGTTAATTGAGAATTTACTAAAACCTTTTTTTAGGTATTGTCCTTCCTGCAAAAATGATTCTAATGAAGTTGTAAAGGCTGGAGAAAAGCTCAAACAGAGTAAAAAGAAAGCAAAGATGCCATCTGCCAGTACTGAAAGCCAGAGAGACTGGGGAAAGGTAGAGTGTGTTTTAGAAATAGCTGTTACTCTGATTGTTCATGTATGTGCTACATCTATAATTCTGCTTACATATGCACTACACAAAATTCAGTACTGGGTTGTACAGACAACAAGACAATGTTTAATCCTGCCCACTGTCTACTGGCAGTTAAAGCAGTGGAAGGATTATTGAGGTGACCAGAGGTAAAAACAAAAAAGAAAGACAACCCCCAACTCCCCTCCCAAACCCATAACCACATATTACTTAATTTAACATTCCTTTTAACAACTGTTAACATATTTTAAAGGATGTGTTTGTTATACAGATTTCATTATCTCTGCATTGAATTTGCAAATAGTCTTCAATATTGTAGTACTGATTCATTTTGTCTGATGTATTTTTAGGGCATGGCCTGTGTTGGTCGCACTAAGGAATGCACTATTGTCCCTTCTAATCACTATGGTCCTATACCTGGTGTCCCTGTTGGGACAACCTGGAAATTCAGAGTTCAGGTATGTTGTTTCAGTATTAGCTGTAGTTGAAGAAAGTAGGAATAATAATGAATGGGTTGGGCACTAAAATAAATTTAAATTGACAATTGCCGTTTTCACCAGGACTAAGTAAAGCAAATACATTGTGATTCCAATATTGGAAGGGATGCCGATAGTAATGAAGGTTGAACTAATCTGATTTTACCATACAACTTAATAAAAATCTGTTGGAATTATGATAAACATATTTCACATGTTAAAATTTTAAGTGAGATACTTAGTGAATAGAATTAAGTATTTCTCAAGAGTTTTCTTCACATGAACTGATTATTCCATGCAGGGGGTGTAGACTGCAGATTTTGAAAACATTATGTGGTATCACTGTGAATTGGCTCTGTAGGTGGTTTTGGTCAAATATAATGGAAGTCCAAATCTGCTTTTAGGCTGATGAACAGCTTAAACCAGTGTAAACCTGTACTGCTACTAAAATTCTCTGTATATTCAGCTTTTGGTGGTTTTTTGAACTGTCTCATTTTCTGTTTCATATATTACTTAGGCTCTGTGGTAAACTAGATTGGTAAAAAATTGGCAGAAAACAATCCCCTCTGGAGTAGAATGGGGGCTAATTTTCCCAGTCTGTTTCACATTTCGGTTATGTAAGCACAGTGTCAATACTCAATGGGGCAGGAAAAAAACAAAGCAGGGAGGATGGGACAGCTTCATTTTGTGCCAGTACTGATTTTTTGGTGGTTTCACAGTTCACAGCAAGCTACAAACTTCCTCCCTTTTTCCCCAGCCTGATCCAATTGCAATGATTTTTGGGTTATCTTTCATTTTTTATTGTTGTTTTTAGCCATGAAAATACATACTTCCTTATTTTCTAAGTCAGTTAGTTCTTTGTCTCTTGCATGTGTAAATGGTTGTAACTGAATGTTTTCTGTCATATTTGGAAGAATAAAACCAGGGGTTTTTGAACTGCTTGAGAGGGGGCAAGCCAAAAATCAAAAGCCTCTTCTGATTTGTTTTATGAACTTTTCATCACTTGCTTTCTTTTTGTTGGCTGCCAGATTATATAAAGTCTAATAAGTAAGAGAACTTTCTAAAATCACTTAGCCAAACTCAAAGTATCAAATTCAATTTTTATTTTTGCTGCTTCAATGGTAATTGGAGTTACTAGTTTACCTTTTTGTTAGGAATTCTAACAAAATTGGTAAGACAAAAGCTAATGCTTTTC
Organism: Edolisoma coerulescens; assembly: GCA_013397115.1. Lineage (NCBI taxonomy): Eukaryota > Metazoa > Chordata > Aves > Passeriformes > Campephagidae > Edolisoma > Edolisoma coerulescens. The sequence goes on from VWZW01006875.1 coordinate 8,976, forward strand.
AGATGTTTCTAGTACTGGCAGGAAAAAGAAACAGAATTAGAGTGCTGCATTCGTCAGAAAATCCGACAAAGAATATTTTTTTATATATATATATATATATATATGTATATATATGGACTAGGTATCAAAAGACAATTACCATTTATGCATAATTAATTTATTTTGGGTACAAATTAAATACTTTGTCATTAAAAAAAAATTAAAATGCTTTCTACATAGGAAGTTAAATTACACTTTTGTTTCTCATATGAACTAGTCTTTTTTATGAGAAAATGAGTTTGTCTCAGCAAATTTGTGATAATTTAGAGACTGTATGAGAATTTAAAGACTTCTTTATTTCTGATTTGCATAGTTTTTTTATGACACAGACTCTCTTTTCCCTAGAAGGAAATTGACTAAATATTGCTTCTGGAGAGAGCATCTGAAGACCATCTTTGCCATGAATTATTTACCACAGTTCATCTTTGGGGTGAATCACCTACCAGATACCTAGATTTAATTGATAAAACCTGGAAATGAAAAGAAGGGAGGGAGGAATCAATTAAAGGATGTTTGATACAACAGGAAAGAGGAGCGCAATAGTGGGGCCTTTTTATTCAGCATACTCATAAATGGTCTGGAAAAATTGGCAAATAGCTGATAAAGTTAAGTGAAAGTGCTAAGTTGTTGTGGATAGTAAATGTGGGGCTGGGAACAGTTCTAAGTATGTAATTTGTAATTGGCTTTCAGCTACTTATTCTTCTTGTTATTTAGCAAGGAGATATTCTAATAGCTAATTTTGAAAAATACGTCATTTTAATATCCAATAGTGATCAGAAAAATAAATCAAATCCTAAATTATCGTGAAATGAAGGGTCAGGAAAATAAAATACATTATTATGACCAGCAATCAGGATGGTTAAAGGAATGGAATGGTTTTCATTCATCTAGAAAATGTTGAAAATTTTATGGGGTGTAGATGACTAAAAAATGATGTACAGTATAAAGAAAGTGGGACCAATATACATACTTCCGTAATGACAAATTTACAAATTTGTAATGTCAAATTTTGTAAAGTGGTCATGAGAAAAACATCAGCTCTCCACTCCAAAGTGACTGAAAGTGGTACTAGTTCGTATGACAAGTGGTACTACTCTGTACTCTTCTATCTCTTCAATACTATGAATCCAAAAGTTTTCAATAGTTTAGGAAGTCAGCCACAGACAGCTGGATCCTGAGAAATTGTGCAAGGAAGTATTGTTGTGTCCTTGCATAGTTTTCGTACTGTGCACAGCTCTAATCTGTTGTTAAAAAGTGCATTTTTGACTAGCCGGATCTTTGATGTATTGTATTATGAAATTTCAAGACTATAGCAGAAGAATATAGACTTCCTTAAAAGTTGCTTAGAAGTGTAGGCTGGGAAAAGGAGTTCAAGAGTGCAAGAAGCAGAATGAGAAAAACAGGCAAAATCAAGGTCTGAAAGAAAAGGTGAAGGTAGAAAGTAGTGTAATTGGTTTTGTGCTGGAAGCCTTTGTTCTATCAACAGTATTTTTTGTATAATATACTGAGAAAATGCATAATTTAATATATAGTCTCTTTTTATTTGTAAAGGTTGTTTGTGGGGTTTTTTAATAATCAGTAGTTTGAAACCATTATTAAATAAGTTTTTGTGAAAGAGATGCTCCAGCAGACTTTAATGATGTTGCCAGATTATGCTACAGCTGCAGCTTTGGGGTGGTCAGGTTGCAGGTTACTTGAACATTTACTAACAGAGAATTATCCTGGTTGGAGAACTAGTCTATGATCCATATGGTGTTGCAATGGCCTCTTCTTTTTCCTTGGACAGTGTGATAATATTCCTCTCTGCTGGTTACATTTAAAGTCCCTGGCAAAATGATCTATACTGTGGGATCTTCCTTGGTTAAAAATTGTAAAATGTTACCAAACTGGCAGACCTCCTTCTGCTTTGAATTGTTCTAAATGACTGTGCAAATGGAGTATAGCAGTGAGTACAGTCTTAAGTACTGCTTATGGAAAAAAACTTTGAGAGTTTTCCCGAAGAAGGAAGTGTACCTTTACGTCTTCCAGTGTCACCACTGTCCTACATTGTCCTGCTGATTTTCTGTGTGTTCTTACTTTTAGCTTTTCTTCCTGAAGAAACAGTGGAATTCCCACCTTTAATACCAGTCTTGCATTAACTGTTGACACAGAAACCTCTGTAGAATATTTTAAGCAGAAAATTGATTGTTAAAAGTGGTTGTAGGTGACTGCGTCTTTGAAAAGAATTGCTGGAAACTGGCCTTTTTCTATTCCCAGGTGAGTGAAGCAGGTGTTCACAGGCCCCATGTTGGTGGAATCCACGGACGCAGTAATGATGGAGCTTACTCACTCGTACTAGCTGGGGGATTTGAAGATGAAGTGGTATGTCGTTCATGCGAGCAATGGTCTTGCTGTTCCAATGCATCAAATGTATCAATGTCTCTAAATATAGAGTTATATTTGTTGTTTGAAACTAATGTTTAGGGAGATATGATGGTGGAAAAAAATAGCTACTACTGATAAATTAAGTAGTTCTTAGTATTTTGGAGAGAAAAATCTTAGCAAATCTTAAAGAATGCTTATGCTCGGTTTTACATTCAAGCAAAACATCGATTACCCCTGGATTTGACGTTGTTTAGGGTAGTTACATTTCAGTATACTTTTGGAGTCTAAATTGAGCATAATATAAAATCTGATAGTGTAATTATATGCATATAATATGCTTTATGTTCTGCTTTTGTCACGATTTAATTACATTCCAAACAGTATTCCTAAATATGTGATACATTCTTTTTAATGCACAAGAATAAAAGACACATGTTATTTGGTACTAGGAAGTTCTGAAGGTTCTTGGCTCCTGCTAATGAGCACTTTCAGAACTTCTTAGCAAAGTCTCAGAATCTTGTATTATGATCCTTAAAGGTGCTGAGAAAAAGTTCTGCTTTGGTGTTAACATCTAAGTAGAGCAACAAAAGCAATTATGTTGCTAAACAAAAGAGTAACTGCTTTCAGTTTTCATCTCGTGGTGTTGACCGACATTTATTTATGAAGAGATTACTGTTTTCTTCAATTAAGTAATCTTTACACAAGGTACATCCCTTCCTGCAGTTCCTGTTCATCAGGTGGAATTTATCAGGTGGAATCATGTATCAGGTGGGGATAATGCAGTAAGCAACCTGTTTTTTTAAAGCGCGCGTAACTGTCAAACACAAGGAAAAGGGCACTGAAGAAAAACAAGCAAATGAATGAAATAGCATCAGAATGTAACATGCTCTTTGCCAACAGCATCTACCAGCTGCTGCTGCTGATGCTGCTGATGCAGAGTATTGCCTCTGAAGGAGTGTGTGTCTCTATTTGAACAAGTGGCATGAGGAGGTACTTGGTGTTTGGATATGGTGTTCTTAGTGTCTATCCCAGCCCAAGGTCTTGGACCCTAAGAACACTGTTGCACAGTAGTTGTATCTGCTATGCTGGGATGCTGCAGACTCCTTTTTTATTCTTTTTGGTGATACTGATGTCCCCTTATTTCTGAGGTGGTAGTTATTCAATTCAAAATATTTAGTAAACTTAATTGGATTCTTTGCGTGTCTTTTCAGTTCACCTAAGTGATGTTGTGACTATGTGGTTTTGTAGATACCTAAGTACTGTCATAGTCTGAAAGACATAAATAATTTTGAAAAGGCTTAATAGGAGAGAAGTGTTGCAGAAAATACCTAAAAACTTATACGAATGTCAGTGTTTTTCTGTTTTCTAAACTAATAATACAAGGGATTTTTTTTTCCCAGTTATATTGTTGAAATTAGTTCTTCTTCTCTTCTTCTTTCATATGCCAGATTTTATTTTCCAATTTACTTCCATTTTCCCTGTTTTTTTGAAAAAGGTTGAGATTAAATTTCTCTAAGAACATGCACAGAAAAATCGAGTTCCGTACTTATCCTAAGTACAGCATCTAATTAATTTGAGAAGTGAAACTTTTGAATAAAAAATACAGATAAAAGCCTCTGCTCACGTCTCTTCACTTTATTGTATGAGTACCAAAAAGAGAGGTGTCTCTTACTTGAATTTCAATGGTACGACAAAAGTACTTGTGTGTAAATTTTTATAAAATTGAGAAATAAATTCATTTTGGAGTGTTACATATATATGTTAGTTTATAAACTTTATGCACTATTTATGCACACTGATGGTGTGTGCCATCTTAATGTGCTTCTTATTCCTTTAAATCAACAAAGCCACACTGGGGTAAAGTATTTGCAAAAATACATTGCAGGAAAGAGAGTTCACTGTCTAGCTTTCAGATCATGACATTTTTATGCCATGCCTTTAGAAACTTATAATCCTGGAGACCCAGAATTGTCTCCAGTTTTGCTGAATTTGGGATGTTCTGGATGTATTGGAGTGCTCCTTAATAACAAGTTTTATTAGTTCTGTCAGATCTACCCTCAAGATTGAGAACAGGTACAGTCATATCTTACAAAATGAGCATTAGGTGAAATTGTTTTGCACATGAAGCTTTATCGTCATTTCTAATTACACGCATATAAAATATTTGCACATTAATCTCTCTCCTGAAAACGGGTAACTTTGAATTCTAGTGACATATTGCATGGCTTACCTATAGTTAGCTTTTATTTTGAATATGTTAATATTGCTGATCTCCTGGTATTGCTTTGATAGTAATAATAGGAACATTAGCTGAAGAAATTGAGGAGTCTTTCAGTAATTTATAATTTAAGAATTATTTCAGAACAGAGTAACATTTAAAGACTGGATACTGGACATTAGCCCTGATTGTGCAATCTCAGTGTTCATGATGAACATATTCTGATTTGTCTGTTCATCAAATCAAGCAGCTGGAGAAGTCTAACTTTTGTATTGAAAGCTTGCCCTCTTATTTTTTGTTGTTGTTTTTATGTATCAGGTTGAAACTGCTGTTTATTGTCAAAAGTTTCAAGATTCATGTTTCTGCTGGGTTGAGGTAGTGTCATAAAGATGGTAAATTAATTGTATGGTGTGCTCTAGTTTAATCCAAACAAAAATTGTTTCTTCTGTAAGTGGTGTTGCACATAGAATCCTATGGGAAATCTCTGAACTGAGATTCAGAATCTCTTGGAGAATACTTGTTGTGAGAAGCCGCATCTTCTTATAAAAGATTCTGAGACTACAAAAGAGAATGACTCTAATGACTCAAACGGGACCCCAGGCAATATAGTCTTTGTTTAGGTTTGTTGATATTTTATACCAAACCCATTCAGTGCCTGGAATGTAGCATTCACAAACCACTTCATTAAATGAATGTCTAATACAAAATGCATGTCTTTTAGATTTTCCATGCATTGCTTTAACTATAATTATAGTAGGCTAATTAAATTAGTCATACAGATTGCAGGATTTTTTTTCCTCAAAAATCCAATCGATGTTGGATCTCCAGCCAAAGATAACCATAATTAAAAAATGCTGTCTCTAAGAGCCGTTGTATCTCCCAAGTAAACTCCTGCTACAGGAAAGTGTCTTTGACCTGAAAAGGCTCTCTGGAGTCAGAACAGATTTTTAATGGAACAAAAGATAATTAATCCACACTGAGTAGCATGTATTGTTTACATATTAATGTTCATTTTAAAAGCCTGGTAATCTACCATTTTTGGACACTGCATGGAAAGGAGTAAGAAAAACCTCAGAAAGGAATTCACGTACAGTGGTTGACTAGGACTTTGATTTTTTAAAACGTTGCCCTGCTTCCTTCACCAGTTAGCCACCTTCTGCTGTTTCCTGCATTGAAGCTGTCTTTCTTACTGTTCAGACATGTAGATTAGTCAACACTAAAACGGTGAGATGTTTTCATTGTGGTGCAATGAGCCATGAAACTGCCAGGTTCTTGCTGTCAGGGGCGATTCTGGGGAAGACTCAGAAAGAGCAATTATGATGTATTCAGGCTCTGCACTTAATGCAAGGGATTCTTACTGATTTACAAATGAAATTTGTAGTTTAGCCCTTCCTTTTCAATTGGTGCCTTTTGCTGCAGTGTTAAACCATGAAATTATCAAAAAAACCCCACACAATGAGCAGAAGACCAATTCTGTCAGCACTTTATGCATACAGAGTTTAATGGAGATGAATGATGACATGATTCAGTTTCAGATATCCGTACTGCTAGGGAAAGAAAATGCTTTCAAATATAATTGCTTGATAGTTAATATTTAACTTGGATTTAATAACTTCCTTTAAAAAGGTTTAGTGCTTTTTTATTTTGCTTTATCACATAATCAAACTCAGCTTTTATTCGTTACATTTTACTGAGGTCAAACTGATGAGGGATTGATTGATGAAGTAATGATATTTGGGGATTTCTTGTATCATGGAAGCCAATTTTTTGAGACTTTTTTTGTTGTTCAGACTGGAGGTTGGAACTCATCTAGAAAATCTGATTGTATTTGTAATATCCTATTACTGATAAATACAATTTTTGCATTATCTGTTGGAACCAAATTTTGAAATCTGAGCATAATAGCAGAGGTGTTAATGGAAAGAGAAAATAATTGAGAGCTCTCTTGAGACAGCTGATATTTTAGTAACTTGAAGTAGCTAATGTCCCTGTCAGCTGGTGCATAAAAGCAATCCAGAGAAATAATGTGGTCAAATGATTCAATGGAATTAAAAATCTTACTTTCTTCATTCTACATTATTTCTTTGTTAGACTTACAACTGATTATATAACAACAGTGGATAGTGGAGTATGATTTAATACAACTGACTGTCTGTTTGTGCTGGCTGTCTGAGGCTGACTGGCTTGTAGTGCTAGAGCTTCAGGCTTGTCTTCCACTCATGTGCCTCAGTATGAGATACTGGATCAGTGCAACTGTGGCTGAAGTTCATTTGCTCTATAATGTGATCGAACTTTTCAAACAGGATAGTTAAGAAATAACTTTATGGACACAACATAAGAAAAAGGGACATACAGAAGGCATTAAGAGAAGACAGGATTACAAAGTACTTACTAGCTGTTGAAAGACAGTTTTGGTGCAAGGAAGTGGAATTAAACTGTGGAAAGCAAAAGAGAAATGGCAGAATTATGTATTTTAAGGTAAGAAAATGGGGACAATGTAGGAAGAAGGGAAGGGAAAAGATAAGACTGTTTTGATAGGCTTTTTGACAGCTATTTTGTTTGTCCAAGAAGAACATACAGACATCAGTAATTCCTTTTGCCATATGTTTTCTTTAACTGTTGAACCATTGTCGTCAGTTCTGCTTTCTGATCCTCTTGAGACAAAAATAGCTTTGTCAGTCTCATACCGGCTCTCAGTTGAAAGTTGTTGTAGGTGGAAGGAAGATCCTGTATTATCTATAGATAGAACTCATAGCTGTTGAGAAATTATTTTTATGAGTCATTACTCTCCAGTCATCCCAAATAATAAGCTGTGAATATTCCTGTCATACTTCACTTTAAAAGTAAAACACCATAGCCCCATGGAAGTAGGTATTCTAGGTGTGCCATGATGTCTCTGGAGTACCATTGTCCCTATTTCACTTCTGCTCATCATGGGCACATTCATATCCATATTTATTCCACTCTTTAGACACTGGGTCTGTGCATCACTTACTCTTGCCATTTTTGATTTTCATTCTCTACAAGCACTTCTGAGTTCTTCTGAGCTTTCTTCCTCTCCTGTTTGAGAGTTGCTCTTATATCAGAGATTCAAATGTCTTCCCATTTCTCTTCATCCAGCCCAGATCAGTGACAAGATCTCTGTAATTTTCCTTCAGTTCTAGAAACTGTCTTTTTTCCCTGAAATCCCTTTTTTGTTTTGTTTTGTTTTTTTTTTTTTTCCTAATGTCTCTCATATGAAATAAGAGAGTGTAGTTCATCTAGAAAATAAAGGAGCAGTGAGTCTTCCTTACGTTGGAAGATCTTGAAAGATCCTTGTAACTTGACCTGTAACATTTATGCTCTATAGTTTTATCCTCCATTTTCCTTCCCCTGCATTTCCAGTTGTTTATTTATGCACAGAGCACTTTGGTAATCAAAGAGAAGCAAATGTAACCTATGAAGTGTGGGATATGTTCAGGAGGTGAGCATAAGGTCTGCATAGGCCTTCTATCCAGAGTATCTCTTCAAGCACAATGTTTCATTTTGCCTGTGGTTAGACTACCAAAGAACCACGCGGTCTTTCTCTGAAGATGCTGGAAGTTTGTTGGTTTTAGGCCATTTACATTTAACCCATTTTCCATAGAAGCGTGTGCAAGTAGGAGTAATGTTGCCTTTATGATTTCTCTCTTGAGGTTTTTTGGCTTAAGTCTATAGCAATTTGCCCTTGAATTATGTTTTTCTGTTATGCCAAAAAATAAAAGTCTATTCCATACTTTCTTCTCATGAAGATGTATCAAGAACCTGGTAGTTGATAAACAGAAGTTTGTCAAGAACCTGTCCTGTCTTGTAAATAATTTTCCCCCTCTTGCTTTCAAATGAAGTGTTTCTGTCTTTCTTGGATTTTTTCACATTCTTATATATATGTTGTATCAGTACTTATCTCAAAATTATGTTCTAAGAAGAGTGAAAAAAATCACCTTCCGGTTTCAGTTTATTTCTGCTTGTACATCAAAAACTGCCTTAACAGTCCTCCCCACCCTGCCACATCATCAACATGTGTGTGTTTCTTTCTTCGTTACAAAACCTGGGCTATTCTGGAATTGTGACCTTCCAAGATATGTTTCCCTGTTTTTCTGAACTTGTCACAAGCTTCTTATTCATTGTCAAAATGCAATTTGTTTGAATGGTTGTGATACATCAAGCAAATCCATCCTTGTTCATATTATTATCAGGATCATCTTTGTGTGATCTGTGCATTGTGTTTGCCTTGACAGACACTGAAAAATGAAACATACTCTGTGGTTAATTCCAATTCCATGATAATTTATTTTATACAATTTATTTTACATCCTTTCTTAGTAAATGGTTCTTGTCTAGTTGGTCTTTTAAAGTTGTTTCATATACTGTCCTTAACAGAACTTCATTCTATTTCTGTTGGTTTTTAGAGATTTATTTAGGAGAGTAAGTAGACTGTTTTAGGAAAGCGTATACCAGAATTTATACATGTCTTTGCTAGGTTTTGAGTATACTTTTTAACTTCATAGCACTTGCATTTATTATGTGCAGATAACTGCAGCTGAATTTCTGTTAGGTTTTCCCTACACAAAATAAAATGAACCTAATTTCTATGATTATCTATGGCCTTGTTCAACCAGCATTTCTCTTTCTAACTTTCTCTTTTTCTGCTGTTGTTAGTCATGAAATATGTGTAACAGTCTTGCACTGGATCCTAAATAATGTCAGACTTTTAATAGTGGTAAGAAATTGACTGAATTTTATTACTGCATAGATGTTCAGAATTTTGCTTTAAAAATTCATTTAGATATTATTTTCCTATTAAATGTTTATCTTCCACAATTGCTACATGCTTTGTACCAAATATACATCTCCAAAGAAATAAAACATTAAGTATATATGTAGTATATTTATGTATTTCTGGAAATACATTCATTTCCCAGGAGTAATATTAAATTCTGTGACAGACTTTGTACAGGAAGTAGAAATACAGACTTTCCTTAAGTGTATTTATATTTTGACAGTTTTCACGACTCATGCTAAAAGATTTTATCAACCTTCCTTCAATTTCATGAAAATTCTACATAGGAACTATAGTACAGAATTATTTTAGCTTATCAAATATGAATCTAAATTATTTTAAACTCTTACTGATTCAGAAGAGTTGGGATTACTGTTTCATTTAAGCACCTGCCTTGTACATAAGGCAGCATTGTATGTACTTATTAGCACTAAGCTCCTTGCACAAGCTGAAGTGGCTGACATGATCCATCCAAGGTATTTATTCTGTATTTTATGAACATGATATTCTTGTAAACTCAATGAAAACTCAAGAGCAAGTAACCACTTGCTGGAATATGTTCCCTTCCTCAGATTTTTTTTTTTTCAAAATAGCTTTATAAAAAATGCAGAAGAAGCATTTTTAAGGCAGACAATTTTTAATCAGAATTTTTTGGTGAAGAGGTTACATCTAGACCAGTAGTTTTGTGCTGGCACAGCTGCTGTGGGACGGTGATACTGAAATTGAAAACATGTCCTTCATGCCTTGGATTACAGTTTTTCTCTGAGTAAATGGAACAAATGAAGTTGCT
>VWZW01006875.1:28547-43146 GCA_013397115.1 Edolisoma coerulescens
CGTGTGGCTGAATGAGTTGGTCCTTTCAGGGGTGCTCACACACATCAAACACAGACAACTCTGCACAGACCTGAGCAGGTTCCTTTCAAATGTGCTTGTAGCACAGAGGTCTGACTGTGTAACTAGAGAGAGGATTGGTTTTATGTAAATTTCATTTGGAACATGTCGCTCTTTGAGACTGAGATCGGTGCGAAACGACACTGATTTTAGTTCTAGAAGAAAAGGAATCTTTATTTNCATGCTGGAAAAGGCTCCTTTTTAAGGTCTGGGTTCTGGCTACAGAGTGATTTAATGTGGCACTGTGTGTTGCAGGAGGGCTCTGGTCTCAGAGTGCAGTTGGTGCTCTTGGAGGGCCACAGCTTAAGTTATGAATCAGTTTTTACACAAGCTGTAGATAGACTAAGGCAAATTGAATGCTCTCTATAAAAAAGCGCCAGAGAGACTTGAGAAACTGTGGAAAGAAGACTATTTTTTTACCCAAGATTTAAGTAATACTAAGATGTTCATAGTGTTCTTTTATGCCTTCTCCAGAATAAGAGAGGACTAGATGGAACTACTAAGAAAAAAAGATGTGATATAGAACAAGATCAAGTTTGTTACTGCTTGGTAAAATGGACAGTTCTGGCTCATTAAAAAAAATCAGAGATTTATTTAAATATTAATCTCTGACAGTATTTTCCTTTGTGTAGAAGCTTATTGCTGCTCTGGCAATTGTCACAAATCAGAACTTAAGCTTCATAATTTCATATTGCTCTGTTGGACAAATCCAGCTGAAAAGTTTAAATCCAAAACATGACAACACTTAAAATTCTGACCAATTTTATTAGACTACTAACACTATAGGTAAAAAAATCAGTATGAAATATTAATACCAGCAATGCTAGTTAGTGGTAAGATGTGAAGTAAATTTTAAAATCTACTTCTTCGGGTTTTTTTACAAAATATAAACAATTACTTCTGCAGTTAATATTTATTAATTGCCTTACGTATCTTCATCTTTTCTACTTTTTTAACTGTATTTTCCATGGCACTTTGCAAATTGGGTGTTAATTGTTAAAACTTGAGCACAAAACAGACAAAATGCTGAATCAAGGCAACTTCCAACATCAACTGCTGTGGAACAATCACATTTTGTTTACACCTAACATACTGATTTTATTTACATTTTAACTGAGCTGTGATTCAATTAACAAACATGGTGATTATTCAAAATATACACAGTATAAATATCCCCAGGAAATCAGGAAAGGGCCATCCTGATGGAGTCAAAAATGCAGGCAACTGGAAGCAGTCTTAAGAAGATGCTCTCTTCTGTTCAGAAAAAGGAGATTCATAGGCTTCCATTGGTGGGCAGGTACAAACCAGATGTTGATCTCCATATATGTCATCAATGCGAGCAATTGTGGGCCAAAACTTGCTTTCAGGCTTCACAAATGGCTAAGAGAGATAAAAAAACCCAACCATGTTAATTTTTCTGCCAAGTAAAGCTGCAAAATTATAATAGATATTAGAAGCCTGAAGAATTACAAGTGCTGTGAAAGTGGATTTTTAAGTCATCCTTCAAATCTCTTTGCTGTCACTGAAAATTAACAAGCATGTATAATAGAGGTGACAGTCAAAAGAATGTTTAGATTTTCAAAAAAGTGTAGTCATGTCCTCTAACACATGCTTGCAAAGAAGCAGTTTTCATGAGATGAAAGAAAACTTTATTATCCTTTGAACAACTGGCTTACAGATAGGAACGAAGGAAAAGTGGAGGAAACCGCTGTGCTGTTCAATATAGTTACAATATAATACATAAAGGAAAGTGGCAAACTTCACAGGCGTAGCTGAATTCTTACTCTTTGAAACAGTATATATCACTAAAATACTTGCAATTAATACTTTCAGATGAGAAAGGTTGGTTACACCTGCATTTAGTTGCTATGTCTATGGAAGCAATTAGGAAGTCTGATATCAGAGTCCAGCTCCAATCTGACCTTTATTCGTAGCAGGTCCACATTGGTGTTGCTTTTCCTATGCTGACCATGGGGCATTTGGTCACACCCTCATGCAAGTTCTTTTGAGCAGAGCTTTGAATGTCAGCACGTGGGACTCTGTTTTGGGAGCCCTTGGTGCAGTAAGTCAGAACTGAACAGGTTGTTTTCAACAGGAATGCCTATTCATTGTTGAAGTGCTAAGATTCAGAAATCCAAGTCTGCACCTATGTGGAGAGACTTTTTTTTTTTTTGAGATCTTTCCTTGTCTTTAAAAACAAAACTAATGAAATTGCAGTAGAGCTCACACACATAAAAATTGAGCAACAATAAAATGGCTTGAAGTTTTCATTCTTACCACATTACTTCATCTCCAACTGACTAAGAAACTACAGAGCACAAAGCATATTTATGTATACCACACCACGAAGTTCCCATTATTGTACTCACCAGTGGGAATGCTGCCACTTCTCTGGAGTAGGGACGATCCCACTTGGAAGAAGTGACACAGTTCAGAGTATGTGGTGACATCTACAAGAAGCAAGATATGTTTAGGACATGAAATTACTGAATTCAGTTGAAGCCTTCTTCAAGTTCACATTACCACATAGATATAATTACTGTCCAGAGAACACTGTGTATCTGGGGGGGGAAAAAGGCAGATTTAAACCAGGAGGCTAGTCAGTATTTGGATTTTTTTCAGTTTGCCTAAAGATGCTACCCAAGGCTTGAATATGCTTTTGGCATTTCACTAAATTTGAAAGTCAGTGACAGCATTAAAAGAGTTGAACAGAACTTGAGCTGATACCAGTTCTGTGCTGCCATTGCTAAAGTAATTAATTCAATCTTTATTTTATTGTTAATGTTAAGGTCATTCCACTTTCTGTCTTAAGCACGCGAAATAAGCATCTATCTTTCATTACTATGAGATGGCCTTGAAATATAGATTAAGTGCTTGTGGAAATAACTTTCTCTGCTCTGTCAGCAAAGGCCTGACTTCTGACTTGAAAAAGTCAAAATTCAAATTTTTAAAAAGTTGAAGGTTTCTCAAAAAAATCTTGTGTTCACTGTTGTGCACCATTACTTTTGAGAGTACTGAAAGACCAGGCAGTGGGCTTTTGCAGTCTCAAGGGTTAAGCTTATGCTGGTGCATTGCTCTACATGGCATCTTACCTTTAGTGGGTTAATTTGGGGGTCCATCCTGCCCTCCTCTATTTCAGCAATTTCCTGCCGAATGTTGATCATTGCATCACAAAATCTGTCCAGCTCTGCTTTGTCTTCAGACTCTGTTGGTTCAACCATAAGTGTCCCTGCCACTGGCCAGGACATGGTTGGAGCATGAAAACCTGGTGACAATAGCAGAAATCAGTCACTGACTATATGTTATGAGATAATACATGCATTAGCTATCAGCAGATTCACAAATTCAGCCCTTTCTATACAATAATCTTCACAGGATTGAACATTGGTAGTGCTGGCATTGTACTTTAGAGGTAAGACAGACTTTTCAAGTATCTTTGTTTTTAGCCCTGAAGGCTACCACCACTGTATTATTTACAATAGAGTTACACACTGATTTAATGAAAGAGTTTATTAAAAACAAACTTTAATATACTTATCTGTGGGAACTCACCTCTATACCTAGTCAAATGTCTGTTTAAAGTGATGCATGATATTTAAGGCTCACTTAAAAAGGGCAGGAAGGGTGGGTTTTTTAGTATCACAATTAGGCTTTGGATTATTTCACTGAAGACTTCATGTAAATCACTTTGGATTATTTCACTGGTTAGGGTTTTGACTGCTTTCATGCATATTCATTAGAAGCACAGTTCTATAGGATCAAGCAGTTCAATGGGTCCTCTTGTCTGGCAGCCAAAGAGCATCCACAGTCAGATCCTTAAGTCCATGTGTACAAAACTGCATAAACTATATGAGATGGAACTGTTCAAATCCTATTATCCTACTTCAACAGTATTTATTTTCTTTTTCCTGTTTTGTTTTGTTTTGTTTTGCTTTGTTGGAATCTTATTAAGCTTTTTGCGCCAACCCACTTGCTCCAAACGGTTGAGAGTTATGTAATCAGTAATTTGATGGGGCAGTAGACAAAACTGTGAAGTAGCAGCAGAGTCAGAAGTACCTACTACAACTCAGTATATGCAAATATCTCTCCAAGCCCTTAAAGAACATGAGGAAGCCTGAAATGATTGTGACAGATTCATCATCCATAAGCACAGAACTTGTGTCTCCCTTTAGAAGAGATTTAGAAAATTTTCACTTGCACTGCTATTTGAAAGAATAGACATTTGACTTACCATAATCCTGTAGCCTCTTAGCAACATCTACAGCCTCAATGTTTGCTGTTTTTTTGAAAGGTCTTGTATCCAAAATGAATTCATGGGCTACATAACCTGTAAGTGAAAAAGTGAACACTAGGTTTACTTAGTAGGAGAACAACACCATTTACCAAGCTGTCTATTCTGATTGGCTTTGTGGAGAACATGGCAAAAAGACAAACTCAGAAATAGCCACTTGGGCAAAACCTCAAATCTGAGAAATTATCAGGTAGGAGACATACAACTCAGTTTTTGAAGACTGACCCTTTCAGTCCCACATCATATTAAGAAGAGGCCTCATCCAAGACCAGAGCTAGGAATGAGTGGTCAAAGTAACTCCTACAATTTACAAGTTCTCTGAAAAAATAATTGGATTTGTCAATGGCCACACACCATTTGGGTCTTAGGCTATCTTAAATTAATCAAGATAATCAGTTTTATCTTATGCCAGAGCAAAGCTCATATCTAGTGTTATAGAGAGGCTAAAGACAAAAGTTACCTGTATTTATATCCATGAACCTTGTTCCATCTCATTGTTAAATCCTTAAAAATTTGCAATTTTCATTCCCTTCTATTAAAGTACAACTTGCAGGTTTAACCAAGGTGTACGCCATTAAATTTAAGACACATACTTTAAAGATAATATATATTGTACTCAAATGTTCTTCGATGCTGTTCAGCTTAAACAAGCAAAATAAATTCTCTGATAGTTACTCTACTATCACAATAATTTTTTTCATCTCTTCTTCATTACTGCTGTCCTGTTGCAAGCCTGGAGAGCCAAAATAGGGAACCAGAATGTAGCTAAAATATCGTGCTTTGCCAAGGGAATTCTGCCTCATCTCACAAAAGTGAATAAGGAGCAGAAATGAGGGAAACTTCGTGGGATTTTTTTCAGAGAAAATGTGTAAAGGGAAGTACTGGTCCAAAAATTACTTCCAGTTCTTAAATGGTTACACCATTAGTTGTGGAAATTTGGAAGTCTCAACTTGGTTGCTTTTCCTTTTTCTAATGTTCATTAATCTGCCATTAGATTAGATTTCAAGGAGAATAATCTAATGGTTTACTCTATCCTTTGGCATCATTTTTTCCAATTACAAACAGATATTACTTTTCTTCTACATCCAGGTATCTCAGTTTCATTGCAATACATCCATAGAAGAAGTGTGGTGGGTTATTTCTCTCCTTGTGAACAACATCAAGAGAAGTTTGAAATGCAGCTATCACATAGCATTAAAAAAAAGAATCATATTGCAAGCCAACTTCTACATGAGGCAAAACAAAGTCAGCCTGGTGGACGAAAAAAAATCGTCTAATACTTGCCTCTTGCTCCTCTGAAAAGGATTTTGTAGTGCTTCTCTAGCCTCTTTGCCATGTAATTTGCATTTAGTATAGCAATCTCAGAAGCATGCTTCAGACCCTTTGCTCCCATTGTCTGAAAGAGAAATAACATGAAGAAACAGATCTAAAACAGGTCCCAAGCAAGCCAAGTGTGCTCCTGCAGTGGCAAGCAGGACAGACAGCACACCTCGATGCACCTGGCTAGTTCTAAGGCAGTCACTCTGCTGCTACACTTTTCCACACAACACTCACGGAGAAGCACTGGATATTGACTGAGAGCACCTCTGGTGTACATAGATTATGAGAGTGTGTAAGAGTTTTAGCTTGAAGTCCACAAGTGAGTGACCCAAACTTTTCCTCAAGCTTAGAAGCTTTGAACTGAATAGAGAAAAGTGAGGACACAAACAACGTCAGAAGGTTGTGTCTAAGGTTGTGCCTGTCTCCATCCCACGGCAAAAGTGCCCAGAGAACTTTAGATGGGACAGTGTAAATAGATGGCATTTTGCACTGTGAAGGAACAGTTCCCCTTAAAAATTTCTAATGGATTAAATATTCTGTAATGGGAACCAGCTTACAGTCACAAGTGATTTTAACCCACAGCTGAATAGCCACTATGGAAATTGCACCAGTTCATATTTGCTCATTTTGAATTCCAAGAGAGCTGGTTTCTCTGGCAGAGGAAGTTTCCATGGTTAAAGTATCAAACTGGCAACAAAATACTCTGAATGACACTGCCCTGGGTTCAATCTTCCCCAGCTCTGTCACTGGAAGTGTTAAATGTTGCTCAGTCCCAGCACATCCTTCGCTCAAGTAGAATTTGAATCTACATTCATCTCTGTTGGCTAAATACTTCCATACGTGTAACCAAGTATTTGCTGGTTTATCCCTAAATTGCAAGGGATTAACAATTTACACAGATCATGCTCAAGCTGTCTCACATGTAAAGCCAAAACTAAGTTCAGTTTTCAAAGTCAGTAAAATCCTCTGGAATTCAGGATATTGTAAAGTTGAATGTTACACAGATGTCAAGTATAACGATACTGAATCGCACAACTGAAAATACTCCTGGGGGAGCAGTAATTACCAAGCCGCTTTTAAACATAAAAACTTCAATGTCAGAAAGTGGAAGCCTGACTGCAGTTTTCTGCCTGGTGTCCACTTATCTCAAGAGTTATTACAGACAAGAGGTAGAAGAGTTAGATACAGCAGTTGTCCTGACATCCTTTCTCATGGCAACATTGTCCTACTATAAAACAAGTAGGCTTGATGGATGTAAATAACCTGTGGCTGTACTGTAGTCAGCTGCATTTCAGTCTGTGCAAACATCTTATGATGAGTTGCTCTTAAACCTGTCCATGTGATTCCAGTGGTGATTGAACTTGAAAGAGAAACAGAACCTCAGCTGATACTCCTTATAAAAGTCTACACACCTTGATATACACCCAGGAAATTGGCAATATAGCACTGGAACCCCACGGTGCAGCACTGACAGTACCCAAAGGACATGCATCCTTATCCGGCTGTATTTTGATGACAGGGTGGGTAGGCAAGTAGGGAGCCAAATGTTTCTTCCTAAAACAAAAACATTGATTTTAGAACTTATATGTGTGTTCCTGTGTTACCACATCTGGACAGTTTCAGCAGTAGTTTCTCTTCACCTTGCTTCCAAATACAGTCCTCCAGGAAGTCTGGTCCATGCCTTCTTCAAAAGAAAGTTTATTAATACAACTGGTGCCAGTGGAGGATGGCACTCAGTTTTCAACCTACCGCAAGATATTCATGGTGCTGTCCAAATAAAAATTACCTCCTTTAAACAAGTAAGATTATTTTCCTTTAAAGAAACACAAACACTCCATAGGATAGATTCACACAGCTCGTATACCACTCCTGTGTTCTGAACTACATGCAGTATGATCAGTCCTCAAAATCCACAAATCATCCCTTACCCAGGAAACAGATTGCTGAGTGAGGTCTACAACACACACTAAAAGGCCAACATGGAAGCCAGAGTTTGGGAATGCAGGTGGACACCACCATTCATGAGATCAGCACATGAATGTGCTGCAGAAGGACAGACATTTACAACCAACGTTAACACCTCTCCCATCCACAGCTCTGTACTGAAGCAAATGGCCAACCAAGACTCACTGAGGGATACATATATAGATATAGATATATTTTTTTTTAAAGAAAAGGCTAATATGGGGATACCCACACTCCAATTGGTCCCATTCCAGGTCCTCCTCCTCCGTGGGGAATGCAGAAGGTTTTGTGAAGATTTAAGTGAGAGACATCAGAGCCATAATCTCCAGGACGACACAGACCGACCTGTAAAGGGAATACTCTGTTTCAATACATTCTTCATATGCCATTTAAGACCTATTAACGAATGCAAGGAGAACAGGTTGAAAAAGATGGTGTATGTTTTTAGGTTTTTCTTTATCATGATGCATCATAAGCAAGAACTTGATGCAAATAATATTTTGCTTTAGGAATTCTTAATTATGTCTGTAAAGAATGTCTTTGATAAAGGTTAGGCAGACTATGCCAATTTCAGTGAACAACTCATACATCTTATGACACATTTCAGGGCAAAATCAAATAAAAGATAATTACTTTCACCATCTAACTTTTGTTACTGTTCTTGGAAATATCACCTCCTCCCCGAAACACTGTGCCATCTTGCATGGAAGCTGTGTTATGGTCTGAACTAAGTACTGCTGTGCTAGTTTTACTCCAAGGGCTCCCAGTAGTAATAAATCTGCCTAGATTTTGTACCTGAGCATTCATATTTGCTCCATCTAAGTAAACTTGGCCTCCATGTTTGTGAATGAGGTCACACACATCTCCAATCTCCTCTTCAAACACACCGTTGGTAGAAGGGTAAGTGATCATGATGGCTGCCAAGTTCTCCTTGTGCTTGTCCACCTGGTGGCAGGGAGGGGAGAGAAAAAAAGGTCACTGAGGCCCCTAAAGCTTCTCAAGATTTTATAAAAAAAATACAACACAAGTCAGAGTGTTTTACAGGTGGGAAGCAAGTCTATCAGCAGATAGTCAAAGTCGTTTATAGTCAGCAAAGAATACTGGGTTCCTTCCTTCAGCCATGCCTGTGGAAAAGAGTGATTTCTGAATAAATCAGAATTTTAAATCAGGGAAGAAGGCAGGTATTAAAAGATAGATAGATAGATAGATAGATAGATAGATAGATAGATAGATAGATAGATGGTCACTTCTGGGACCTTTAGACAACCAAATTAAACATCTGGCCTTCAAGTTAATGTGAAATAATGACCATTCACCCTACTTTCAGCAACAGAGTTCTATGACTACCATGAAAGTTTGTTCAGATGTGGAAATGTGTCCTGCTAATCCCTCACATTGCAAGAGCCAATATACTTTAAAAAAGAGAAAAAAAAGTTGCCTAGCAACACCATTCCCAGCAGAGGTGGACTTGAACTTTGCTAAAAGAAGGCTGAAGTGCAGTTTCAAATGCTTCACATTCATGATCATGGCTTGTTTATTTCCAGTACTAGCTGTGGACCAAAAGGATCTGCTATAAAAGAGTTTACTGTGTAGAAAGAGCAAGTCCTGCACCAAAGATCCTGAAATTAATAGAAATCTCACAAGTGTCACATGGTTAGTGTCTGAGTGAGCAAAAAAAACCAAAGAAAATAATTACTTATACTTTATGTATTCACTATTATTGCTTTATTTTCTCTCACAGAAAAATGTGATTCAGCTGCCAACACTATTACCTTCAGAGAAGTGTTCCTGCCTTGAAAATCTAAGATAATTAAATACTCACCATTGCTTTTAAATGGGAAATATCAATGCTCCCATTTTTATCCACTTCAATTGGCTGAATCTTCATCCCTGCCATTTGTGCACTCGCTGGATTAGTACCATGAGCAGATTTAGGAATAAGGCAAACCTTAGAAGTGAAAGAAAAACAGAGCCTAAAGTATAACTAGTTAAAAAAACCTTAATGTTTTATGCTCTACACTCAGCTACAATTCATAATCAAAGTTTCAAAAAGAAATCCTGAATGGTTCCAGCAAATTGCCTCTTTTGCTGAACGATGCAACTCAATTTTTAAGAAAATCCATTCAGGTATCAGCATTTTATTACTCATTAGCAAAGTTTCATTTGCTGCATAATCATATTTAGGGATGCAATTCCAGAATATTATTTCAGATACTCATATTTAGAATCTTTTTTCTCACCCCACCTTTTTTTAAAACACTGACTTTTTTTTACAGTTACCAGTCTCCATATGTACAATGACTTGAAAGGAAAAACTGTCTAATTCTAAATTTCCACTACAACTTTTTCTGGCTTCCAAAGCATTTTCTTCTGTATTCTATTCAAAACAAAACTTTAGATCTAAATATTTTGGCTATAGATAAGAAACTCAGAGCTACTTGCGTGCTCTGTACAGTTAATTTAAGAAGAAATAAAAGAGAAGCGCTTCTACTTAAATAAATGTAGGCTCTTGTTAGTGATAGAAAAATGGTACACATGTCAGGATATTTCCAGACATTTTCTAGGAATTCCACCCTTTCTAAAGACAATAAATATTTCTCAAAAAAACCCCCCAAAAACAAAACCAAAAAACAACCTTTGCTTCTATTCAATAAGGAAATTGAAACATCTGTCTATTATGACTCTCTCGGAAATATTGAACTAAGCTTATTAAGTTATTCAAGCTTAGCTTCATTAAACAAGGGCACAGCACTTTGTTTTCCTGAGAAACTGCATGATGGCTCATGGAAATCCATCATCCACAGTGATACTGAGACAAATGTGAATTCCTTCAGAACACTTGAAACACAGGGATGCCAGTGCCAGTGCCAGGAAGCACTGTGCCACATCTGCAGCCATTTTATCTGCACAGCTGAAATGTAAAGGGACTCCAGGTGCCCACCGAGTCCTGCTGGGTACAGACATAATTGATCACACAAAAAAGCAGAGATGTGACCTGTCAGTTCATGTCCATACTTTTTTCCCACGAGAGGGCACCAAATGCAAACAAGGCCAACTGTGAGAACCTTGAACTGCTGGTTTAATTGCTTTCTCCAGCCCAGGAGAAAAGAGCACTTCAGTTGAAAGGTCAAAATTTTGTGGGCTTTCTTATTTTCTTATTCCTTTTTATTCTTTCCCGAGAGTACCATGATTTTCCTGTAACATTTGAAATCTGTAAAGTGTGAGTAAAGTGCAAGCAGCCCCCAGGCTCTCCTGTGCAGTTCACCTCTGGGTATTTTCAGAGCACAGAAGGACCCACAGACACTCGGAGAAGTCCAAGGATCTTGCACAGAATAAGACAAATGGCAGATCGTATGTAGACAATCAGAAGACAACTCTCCAACAAACAAAATTTTAACCTAATTTCACTTCCCACTGAGAAAAACTGCTCACAAAACAAGGTCTGCAGCTGTAAAGGGTGGTTGCCTTCTACTAAGTTTGACTGATCTGGATGCAACAAAGAAACAAAGACAGAAGAGGACAACACTTAGATTCAATTTTAGGTAGTTTCCTCACACAGAGGCTATAGTTCCCAGGAGGCCAGGACAGCAACCCTTCCATTTTGAGAAGGCAAATGAGTCTCAAAGCCAAGGATAAAATCAGGTTCAAAGGATATGGATGTTATTGCACTAAGGACTTTTTTCCTACTGTTTAAAGCCGACTCCATGACTGTGTGAAAGAAGACCTAAGTAATGTCAGATTTCCAAGAAGTTTTTGATGTGGTCCCAAAAAGCGTTCCTAAACTAACTTCCAGTGGGTTAAGTGGGAAGGTACATGTGGATAAATATTTCATGAATACATGGTAAAGAAATGAAAAGAAAAATAGTCAGTTTTCACTGTAGGGAAAAGTCATCCTAGTGGAATATTGTAAATATCTGTGCTGATTCTCTAGCATTTAAAATTACTCATAATTGGGTTTATAATGGAGATACACAGTGAAATGCCAAATATCCTGTTAATACAAAACCCCCCAGGTCACTAAAAGAACTGATTGCAGAGTTCAGAAAAGGACTCACAGTACTGAGAAGCAGCATTGAAAGCAGTATATGTGTACTGGAGCCAGACAGATCTAAAGTATGACAGGAGAAAACACATCTTAACATCCCACAACTGTGATCTTTAGCTTTGAACCTACTGCTACTAAAAGATCTCACAGTTTTGGCAGGAAAGAAAGCAACTGCATCAAAAACTAGAAAGGGAATAAGAGAAAAAAGTAAAAGGAACACAGAAGCTTTAAAGATAACCAAAGTCATAAAATGGCTTTTTTAAGAAGGATGGACAAATAACTGGAATCCAACTAGGAAATGAGGATGGATGAGGAGGTAATAAATAATCCCAGAATTAACACGATATGTCAGCTGTGAACACAGAAGAACTGTTCATCATCTTTCAAAAGCAAGAGGGTGTTAGATGAAATTGTAAACTCAATATCCCAATCTTTCTCTTTTCCTTCCTTCCTTCCTTCCTTCCTTCCTTCCTTCCTTCCTTTCTTTCTTCCTTCCTTCCTTCCCTTCCATCACTACTTCCCATGGCTGGCCACATGGCACATGCAATGATTGCTTGGGAATTAAAATGCCATAAGCATGACCTTCCCTGCTTTGCCTTCCTTTCCCTGATCTTTTGTTGTTGAGTGTGCAATTACATGGCATCAACATCCCTTTGGTCAGCCAGGGTCAGCTGTCCTGGCTGTGTCTCTCCCAGCCTCCTTGCTGGGAAAGGACAGGGTCAGCACAGGGCAGTGGCATAGAGAGAAGAAAGCCTTGACACTGTGCAAGCGCTGTTCACCATTTGCCAAGAGATCCCTGTGTTACGAACAGTGCTTCAGCCACAAAGCACCGCACCATATGGCTGCTATGGAGAAAGTTAAGTCCAGCCTAGTCAGACACAGTACAATCACCCTTTCAGGGAGTGCCTGGTCTCATTCTCACTGTCTGTAAAAACTTTTAAGATGGTACCGAGGATCCATGCGGGAAGCAGGGAATACTGAAAGCCTGTCAGAGGTGACGATACACAACCTAGTTTCTCTCTGGGTGAGTCCCAGCTGCTGAATCAACTCTCCTTTCTCTACTTCTCACTCAAAACTCTTCCCCACATGAGTGTTGACACTTACGGTTCTGTGACGTTCTCCTTTGGCATTTAAATAAGCTTTGATTGCAGCCAAGCCTGCGTACTCTCCTTGGGCTCCACTGCAAGAACACAAACACTGTTACACAGCACACACATCAGGAAATGCCACCTCTCTGCCAGAGCTTCAAAACCATCCGGCCCTAAACCTTATCAATGACTTCAGGCAAGTATCAGCAAATTAAAAGGAGCACATCCCATAGGTTAAATTACAAATGACATGTTTAAATTAACAGCTGCATGCAAATGAAAAGAGTAGATGACAAAGGTTATTCCATTTTATGTGTCTACACTATGATGTTAAATCCTTCCGGTGACTGAGTTGATCCACATTTCTGCACCTAGCAGAGGACTCTGTGCTTGATTACAGAGAGGCAAACTAATATTGAAATGCATAGCACAGTGTATGCAATGAAACATAAAAGGTCTTTCAGAGACAGCCTAAGTGTAGAGTGAGTTCTTGCTGTTCATTTTGTATCAAAACTGCTAATGGACATAAACAGGCTGGAGCAGTACTCATTAAATGCTGCTTTATTAATTTCAGTGAGCATGCAGACCTTAGGTATTCTTCAGTCAAACCTAGTGCACTAACTACACGTTTCAACAATGAAACGGTTGGCAGCTCATACAGCTTATTCCTATTCCAAATCTTTATTTTTAGTTCATAGGGGGAAATATTAGAAGAATTAAAAAGACCAAATCATTAAACTTTTAGAAGAGATGAGACAAAACAAGATACCAAGTTTTTAAAAAAACAATTACTTAATAATTTCATAATCTTGCATTCAAGACAAATTTGATTTTAGAAAATTCTTCCATTTTCAGCTTGCACTTTTTTTTGGAGATAAGTTTTAGGAATCATGTGTCAAGGTGCAAATACTCAGAAAAAAAATTCCTACCTATTCGGTTGGAAGGAGATTTTGTCATAGCCAGTAATCTCACATAGATCCTTCTCTAAATCCTTGAAAAGCTGCTGATACCCTTGAGCTTGGTCCAGGGGAACGAAAGGGTGGATGTTGGCAAATTCTCTCCATGAAATAGGCTATAAAAACAAAACAAAACCAAACAAACAAACAAAGAGTGCTGTAACAAAATACTCTACAGACAACTCTTTTGTTGTTAAACTCTGTGAAGGAAAGAAGTTGCCTAGTGGTCAATTAAGTATCAAATACCAAGTATGTTGATCTGCTGGAGGCTTGCAAGGCTCTACAGAGGGATCTAGACAGGCCGGATTGATGGGGCCAAGGNCCTTCCTTTCTTTCTTCCTTCCTTCCTTCCCTTCCATCACTACTTCCCATGGCTGGCCACATGGCACATGCAATGATTGCTTGGGAATTAAAATGCCATAAGCATGACCTTCCCTGCTTTGCCTTCCTTTCCCTGATCTTTTGTTGTTGAGTGTGCAATTACATGGCATCAACATCCCTTTGGTCAGCCAGGGTCAGCTGTCCTGGCTGTGTCTCTCCCAGCCTCCTTGCTGGGAAAGGACAGGGTCAGCACAGGGCAGTGGCATAGAGAGAAGAAAGCCTTGACACTGTGCAAGCGCTGTTCACCATTTGCCAAGAGATCCCTGTGTTACGAACAGTGCTTCAGCCACAAAGCACCGCACCATATGGCTGCTATGGAGAAAGTTAAGTCCAGCCTAGTCAGACACAGTACAATCACCCTTTCAGGGAGTGCCTGGTCTCATTCTCACTGTCTGTAAAAACTTTTAAGATGGTACCGAGGATCCATGCGGGAAGCAGGGAATACTGAAAGCCTGTCAGAGGTGACGATACACAACCTAGTTTCTCTCTGGGTGAG
>VWZW01006875.1:43415-65948 GCA_013397115.1 Edolisoma coerulescens
CAAACTAATATTGAAATGCATAGCACAGTGTATGCAATGAAACATAAAAGGTCTTTCAGAGACAGCCTAAGTGTAGAGTGAGTTCTTGCTGTTCATTTTGTATCAAAACTGCTAATGGACATAAACAGGCTGGAGCAGTACTCATTAAATGCTGCTTTATTAATTTCAGTGAGCATGCAGACCTTAGGTATTCTTCAGTCAAACCTAGTGCACTAACTACACGTTTCAACAATGAAACGGTTGGCAGCTCATACAGCTTATTCCTATTCCAAATCTTTATTTTTAGTTCATAGGGGGAAATATTAGAAGAATTAAAAAGACCAAATCATTAAACTTTTAGAAGAGATGAGACAAAACAAGATACCAAGTTTTTAAAAAAACAATTACTTAATAATTTCATAATCTTGCATTCAAGACAAATTTGATTTTAGAAAATTCTTCCATTTTCAGCTTGCACTTTTTTTTGGAGATAAGTTTTAGGAATCATGTGTCAAGGGGCAAATACTCAGAAAAAAAATTCCTACCTATTCGGTTGGAAGGAGATTTTGTCATAGCCAGTAATCTCACATAGATCCTTCTCTAAATCCTTGAAAAGCTGCTGATACCCTTGAGCTTGGTCCAGGGGAACGAAAGGGTGGATGTTGGCAAATTCTCTCCATGAAATAGGCTATAAAAACAAAACAAAACCAAACAAACAAACAAAGAGTGCTGTAACAAAATACTCTACAGACAACTCTTTTGTTGTTAAACTCTGTGAAGGAAAGAAGTTGCCTAGTGGTCAATTAAGTATCAAATACCAAGTATGTTGATCTGCTGGAGGCTTGCAAGGCTCTACAGAGGGATCTAGACAGGCCGGATTGATGGGGCCAAGGCCAGTGGTATGAGATTCAACAAGGTCTAATGTTAACTGATTCAGTGTTAAGCTTTAAGCTTTTTATTTTGGTAATCAGATTACATATCAAGATTTGGGGTATTATAAAGAGATTACCCCCAAAGCTTAGAAGTAGTTTATAGAATGCATTTGCCCCCTTCCCTCTTGCTCTTTTTTTCCCTTCTCAACAGATCACCAAGTCCATGTTGATGTTTGAGCTATGGGATGGTGCAGAAGCGTAGAAGATAAGGGACTAATGTATATGTCTCAAACACTGATAGACAGATAGCTGTGGAACCAATCAAGGATTGTGGATAAGAGCATGCTGTGTAAATGGGCAAGAAAGAACAGGAGAAAAATAAGATATCTGGGGACTCTTCAGCTGTGGAAAAGGGGATCATCCTAAGAAATTGCTGAAAAAGCAGCATGAATTGTCAGTCTCACCTGACTCTTTCCATAATTCTGAGGATTTGATTTTAAGATTTGTAAAGCAGACAGAACGGTAACACAACACTGCTTGAGGGAACAGAACTGTGATATCTAATTCCAAAAATTATTTTCATTATTTTTTTCAAAATGGAGTCTTCAAGACCGCACACTCTCCACTGTTGTTGCAGTCCTACTTGTGCTTTTCAGAACTTTTTCTTAGAGGAAAAGGGAGAGGGCAACTTCGGCTCCCCCTGAAACTGCCTCCTCACTCAGCTGGACTATTAGATCAAGAGCAACCTTTACTTCTCTACAATGACACTGGCTAGATGGTTTATTCATGCGTGTATCAAGCAAGACAGTATTATTGCAACTTACTGTGAGTTCAGCTGAACTATTG
Organism: Edolisoma coerulescens; assembly: GCA_013397115.1. NCBI lineage: Eukaryota > Metazoa > Chordata > Aves > Passeriformes > Campephagidae > Edolisoma > Edolisoma coerulescens. Next base: position 45,113 of record VWZW01006875.1, read on the forward strand.
AGTTTCATTGTGCAGGACCCCTAAAAATGCAAACACACATCAGTATTTATTGAAATACATAAACACGTAGGTAAGTACATAATTTTTTGTCTTTTTGGTAAATACCTACCAAAGGAATCATGCTGTGAACAAGGGAAATATCTTTGTTTTCCAATCTTTTCATGTACCGCACGATATTTGTCTCAGAGTGATAGCTGGAGAACACAAAACACAGTGGTAAGGCAAGCAGATCAGCTACACCAGCTGCTAACATAGGAAAAGAACACAAAAAGGAAGTTAAGATTGATGACAGGTATTAATATATCCTAAGTAGTTCTTCCCAAACAGGCACTTTAAACTTGCTAATAGCAGCATGGATTAAAAATGCTTATTATTATCTCAGTAACACTATCAGTAAATATGGAATATAAGGATACCATGTCCTCAAATAATAGGTTGTACAATGCAGCAGATTAATGGCCACGAGTATTGCTCTGCCCATTTAAAATGAGAAAGATAACTAAAAATGCTACTCAGTATCTTATTTCAGAGTAACATGTCACTGTATGAATCCAGGTACAAAACTGTCCTCAGCTGACTCCACTGCTAGTATGGAAAGGAGATATTTCAGATTCCATAAAAATAGCAAACATACAGCAGTTTCACAAACCTGTTGAAAACCTGGTGTGTCAAGAATTTGGAAGTTCTCTTAAACGGGGTGCTAAGGATGCCTTTGGTTTCTTCACCCATACCCTCAGCAATTAGCTCCTTCAACACAAAGAAATAGAGAGTAAAATATTTGCATGCAAATTTTTTTTTTGTAGTCAACTTCCATTAGAATTAGCTTATGCTACCAGTTTACCCCAGGATTTAGTCAGCTTTTAAGGTAAAACCCCCCAATTTTACTAGCGTATGTCTCTGTACACATCTAGTACGACAACAGCGTTATATTAAAACTGGGTACAGATGTCTCAGTAGTCCTCATCTTGTAGGTATTGCTGCTAAATGCTAGTGACATGCACCAAAAATTCCAGTGAGAAAGAAATAACTGACCCCATGTCTTAACCACCACAAAAGAAGTAATGGCCTAAATGCAAGGTGTTCAAGCTGACTTAAAGAACTAAGTGTTGCAACCAGAAAATGGTATTACATAAATTCTTTATTTAACACTGCCTCTTTATTTAAGAGAGGATATGAAATTCTTAAACAAATGGTCATCATACAGACACCCACTATACAAGACCAGGCTTGGCTTTCATTAAACTCTGGAAACATTCACATAATTTAACCCACATGATCCATTATGTACTTACAGAAGAAGACTCACAACCAAAAATCCATAATATGTCATCTAGATCTTTCTCATTTACAGTTTCATCAAGTGATACTCCAAGCTGTGGATAAAAACACTAGTAATTACTCAAAGCTGTTACCTCTAGAGATATAGTAATTTTGTTTTGGTCAAGAAAAACTTTCCAGAAACACAAGAGGAAAAAAAAATCAATTTACCCAACAATATGTAAACATATATATTTATAGTCATTTGTGATATATATTTATTTTATTCATAAAACACTTTCCAGTTCCTCCCTTTACCCTCCTTAACCATCCAAGCCAGATGGCTCAGAAACTTTGAGACTCATGATCTCCTTTAAAACTTTTTTAAGTGTTTTCTACTTCGTAGGAAAATTGCCCATTTTCCTGTGACACCTTCCCCCCATTCCAATTTACAGAACATACTACACTTTGTGAAGAGTCCTTCATGCCTACCAAAATGTAGTTCAGATTTCAGTCTGTCTTCAAACACTGTCACAAAACCTGAATTCTGGATGTCACCTTGTATTTCATCATTTAATTTTTGAGTCTCTCCACTCTACCCCTTAGTGGCATATTTAAAAGGACAAAATTAGATTATCTTTTTAAAAGGCATAAAATGAAAATACAATCATTATTTCTGGAAGTTCAGTGCATCACTTAACAAGTTCATTCTATATATTATCTTTACAATCGACTGATATATCTGAGCAAATGACAAGATCTTAAATAATTTTGTTCTGTTTAGCACATGTAATGATTAGAAACTTAATGAAGAAAATGTCATACTACAAAATTTCTGAATTATCAAAGGGCTAGAAAGTTGCTTACTCTGCCGTCACTATAAATCCGAAAATTTATCTTTCTAAGAGCTGCCCTGTCCAAAACTTCTTTGACTGGGCATCCACACGTGATCGTCAAGGTATCAAAGAACAGATCATGATGCAGTTTATGACCAGCTCGCCTGAGACCTATAAAAAACAGTAAGTTAATTCTATTATATGCACACTGTGTTGTTTGCTCAGGCAGTAGTTGCAGAACACTACTATCTGTCTCACAAGTAAATGCTTTTACATAATAATGCAAAATATGCCCCTTGTGTAAAGAGCAGCAAAATCACCAGCTTTTTAGTGAAATGTCACTGTCTATGAAATTCAACTAAATCATATTCAAACCTAATTAATAATGCAGATTGAGTCTAGGGAAGGTCATTTTGATACATCAAATCTGTCATGTATACAGTAGCAGAATTGGTATATGAATGCAGTAAGGACAAAATAATAAGATTGGAAAAATATTAATGGATATTAACTGTCACACAGCTTGCAATAACAAAGTCTAGAGTTGTTGGAACCCTGAATTCCGAGGATTTCAGTCTTTCAGTGCTGACAGGCAGTGACCTCAAAAATACACTGCACTTGACCTGAGACCCTGGGAGATGTTGCCAAAACTGTATGATAGCAGTGAGATGGTTGCTGTGTAATTAAAAATAAGTGTGTTATATCACTGGGTGGAACATATAGAAATGTAGAATTTTTGGAATATAGTAATAAGTAATACACATGTAACAAGATGGAGGGGTTTGGGCGTGGGCTAGCTCTACTTCTTCCTATTCTTCACAAACTTGGGTGCTTTGGTATTGGTTCAAAAATCCCTCAGTGCAGAACCTAACTAAATTAGTTATTGGAGGTAGATTAGTAAGCATTTTATAATTGGGTAATTTGGGCTTTAAAAGACCTTGGAAGACAGAACTCACGGCCATTTTCACCTTGTTAACTTGAGAACACAGGCTGTGTAATTTTAATACAGATAAGAGATAATAAACAAATGAACACGAAAGAAGAAGCTTTAGCGTCCTGCGTTTTTCATCCAAACTCCGAGTTAAAGAACAAGCAGATGAGGAAAAAGAAACAATAGAAACCAGTCATAGAGTCATAGGGGTTTTTGCAGTAGCAAGAGGTCTTCTGGCTAAACTGGCAAATAAAGTATAGATGTTTCTTACCATAATCCCTTAGTTCCGAACATTCCATTTTTGTATAGCTTCTTCTGATGGCAGTGATAGTCATATCAATGAAAAAAACCTACCAGACCACATGGTCCAGATGCAATCATTAATTTCTGGTACAGATTCTGTGCTTTTCTTCAGCTGTTAAGCTTTGGGATTTCAATGTTCATAGGAGGTATGATACTCCACCCAGTTTAACTGAAATGTTTCTATTGCTTTAATATCATTTATTACCTTGCTTTGCTAAGTTATTGATACTCTGTGCAGATTTCTGTGTGTAAACTAGGGTGGTCCATCAAAAGAAGTAGAAGCTGGCAAACAGCAGTTCAACAGTAATATCTAGAGACTCACTCTGTAGATTTCTGTCAGTTTCCCAAGGAAACAGAAGTAATGCCTGCAAGTTCTTCTCACAGACATCTAATTCTTGGATGTCATTATCAGAACTACACAAAAACCATCAGCTGTATATTTTGTATTAAAATGATCTCTCCCAAATTGAGAGAACATACATCAGATGGACACCCCTGCCCCCACCCTGTAAGTTTATTTAAGATGTATTATGTAAGGGGTAAGGATTTTAAAACAGTCGGTAAACATTAAGGACGCACCTTCAGCCAGGATTAGAGTAGCATTGTGTACTCGTCTTGCAATATGCCTTAGTCCATCAGATCCATGGTATATACCAAACATGGCTGACATATTAGCCAGAAGAGCCTAGGATCCAAACACAGTTTAGGACATTGTTACTGTTAACAAAAAAATACTTCATAAAAGTTTAGTGACATGTTTCTTTAGCACCCACAGACAACCATGTATCCTCAGCTGATATTAGAGCTGATTATGTGTTGCCTACAAAATAAAAGGAGGGAAAGGCAAAATGCTTTTAAGAAACTGGAAGCACTGATTATGAATTCAATGCCCTTTGAAATGTAACTGTTTTAGCAATTAACAGGTACTTAAATTCAACTATTGCAACAAAGATGTTCGAAGACTTTCAAGTCAAGCTAGTCTCAAAGGAACCCATTGTTTAGGATCAGTACAAAAAAACTATAGAGTATCTCCTGAATACTAAGTAATTAAACTTGTGTCAATAATAATAATCTCTCCTCAACATCTGGCACAACATTAAGAGCAGGAGGAAGGCAATGATAGGAGCAAAAAAAGTTATGACCCTGTCTGTCTGGAGATCTGTGGAGGTATGCTGAAGAAAATTATTCTGGATATTTATTTAATCATGGTATTTTCCTGTAAAGATATCTCTTTGGTGATGTAACATTCTTGCATCAAATCACATAGACAAAAATATAAGTTGTGACAATTTGAAGAATTAGTTTTCAAATTTAAAATTTTATTTCTTCTGCCTTGAGTGGGAAATTTCAGACCATTGGAATTCCCTTCTATTTTATTAAGAGTTTTGTCTCAGCACTACTCAGTGGTGTTCATGGTACAAGACAGACAGATTCATGACACTGCAAGAATTCAGGACTACAATAAGGAAACACACAGGAAACATAAGGAAACACTCTTTTCAAGCAGATCTATTATTCAAAGGGCTCAAAACAAATGAACAAAGACCAGAATATATTTATGTCCTTCATTTTTCTACTAAAATCTCTCAAAAGTAAAGCTAACTCACTGTTCAACTTGTTCCTTTCTAGCTCTGAAAATAAAGCATATGTTACCTGTGCTGTGCAGATGTTGCTGGTAGCTTTATCCCTCCTGATATGCTGCTCTCGTGTTTGCAAAGCAAGCCGGTACACTTCCTTTCCATTTGCATCTCTAAGTCACAAGTGAAAATGTTGCTTCTGTTACTTTAAAATTACAGTTATTTATGACATAGGGCTTTATGAATGCTACCCTGAAACTAGTTATCGATCCTCAGAGACAGATGGGTGCTGGAGAGAACAAAGCAGAAGTTGGGACAATTGCAATACCAAACAGAGAAAGACTAAAGCACTTCTAGATTTCTGTTTATATCATGGCTGGTCAGGTAGAGCACACAGTGAAATTTCTAAGCATACTACAGGAGAATTTGGTATTTGCCTTAAAATGACACAGATTATTGCAACTACTTTAGCTGAATAATAATATAAATTAAATATTGATAAACTTATTGATAACTGTGAATGTTTTAGTTATTTTGGTTACTGAAGTACTTCTGGATAACTTCTGTGCCAAAGATATGCAGTGTTCCTAGTGACAATTACTTTGCATTTCAATTACTACTAGTTAGATATCTTGTCAAAATACCTAGTACATCACCAACAGCAACTATTAGGGGCAAGATTTTGCACACTATTTCTCTACTTTGTTTAAGCATGACTAAAATTTGAACTAGATTAAGTTCCTTCTAGATTATTTTGGAGGTTCACTGAATTTTCTACTTCTTGCCATTTATGTTTTGTAAGATTGGATGGCAGAGAAAAAGGTCTAACTGTTCAGAATAAGTGGAGTAAGTTAGCTTGCAAAGCCTCCTGCCATCACAATGAATCCACTCTGCTTTTGGTTATCTCTTCATCCCACATTGCCACAAGCACTATAGACAGTTCCACACAAATGGAATTCTTGAAGCTTGCTTCCTCAAAACTGAAGGCAACTTCTATTCTCAGTTTTCAAGAAAAAAGGGGGCTCGATACAACACCATGGTCAGCTGCTGTTCCCAAAGGCTGCACAAGATAGTCATAGTGTGTTCTTTTATGGTTTTTTATCTATTACTAAGATCTCTGAGGGAAGACTTCAGATTGGATATTAGGTAAAAGTTTTTCAAAGAAAGAGTTCTAAAGCACTGGAACAGGCTGCCCAGGGAAGTGATGGCATCACCATCCCTGGAAGTGTTCAAAAAATGTATGGATACGATAGAGGACACGGTTTAGTGGTGAACACTGTGGTAGGTTGACAGCTGGACTTTATGATCTTGAAGGTCCTTTCCGGTAGCATCTTGGATTGCGAGTTCCCACAGCCCCCCATGAAGCCATGCCCTCAGTTCCCCATTGGTTGTCTGTAATCCCTCCCCTGCTCCATCCTCACTGGCTGTTTCTNGCAGCCACACTTTCCAGCCTTGAGGATTCCAAGACTCTACAATTTCAATCTTCACTTAATGGCAGAGGGAGCCCTTACCTTGTGACACCCACCATTCTCCCCGGCATCATTCTCACTAGATTTTCCTTGACAGCAAAGAAAGCTGCGTGGGGTCCCCCATAGCACAGCGGGACGCCAAACCTCTGGGAGTTACCCAGGACAACGTCTGCCCCAAACTCTCCGGGAGGCTTCAGAATACAGAGGGCCAGAAGGTCAGTGGCACAGCAGGCGAGAGTCTGAGAACAGAAATGCACAAAGCAGTCAGCCTCTTTTCTGAAGGAATGGTGTTTACATGGGAGCTAGGTTTTAACGTTTAGGTTCAAACAGTTCCACGTGACTTGCACAGAGCTGAAGTGCAGTGGTTGTTATGGTTATCAATCGCATGTAGGTGAGATGGTAACTCATTAACAGTTTCTATGAATATGGCTGTTTGATGCATCAGATTAGTATCTATATGACCAATAAAATTTACTTTACCCCGTTCTGATGAGCTCTTTCAACAAGTTCAGAGAAGTCTTCGATCTTCCCTTCAGTGTCTGGATACTGAAATAACACTCCACTGACATCATTTCCACTGAAATCCATCTCATGGGGTAATTTGAGCTCAGTAATAACACCTGTATAACTGGAAACAAAAACATGCAGAAGGCAAAATATTCAAATCACTTCCAACCTCAGAGTGATACTTAATAAGATGTTTTCCTGGACCCATATATGACTCTTTACTTTAACATACAGGGAGTTGAACATGCTTTGCAGCACTAAATGTTGAGAAAGTTTCACGTCATGGTATATAGTACTGAAGAAGAATTGCATTCGATATCACCGTCAGAAATACAGAGCAAAGCAGAATGCTTAAAACACTTGCTTCTTAGTAAAAGAAAAAAAAAGACCAGACTGAATTCAACAGTTGAATGTATATGTTTGTGCAACAATTTAAAGGAAAAATTAAATATTTTCTTTTTGTCATATGTTTAGTTTCTTTTTAAACAGCTTTAATTTCTTTGCAGTTGTATTTGAACTTGAAGTGATGCCAAATGATAACAGATTTCTGCTTTTAGTTTGCAAAGAAAGCACAGGCCAGAAATGTTAGGTATATGGCAAAAAGGCACAGATGGAAAATGATTCAGTGTAAGGGAAAAGATGTGAAAAATGGAGGAAAACATTACTTTGCTCTAGTTTGGACCACTGCTATAGTTTGAGGGTGGCATCGGGCATCTACATAGAACTTCCTCCTTTTGTTGTGTCTGTCAAAAAAAACAAAAAGAAGGCTTACATATCAATCATATATTGTTTTCCATGGAAATAAAACTAGCTTATTTTCTAGAAGTGAGTTTTCCTATGTAAAAAGACAGTTGAAAATATTGGTTATTATAACCAGATTAAGTGTAAGATTAAATGACATTTCTGGCACATTTACATTAAGAAAGCTCATTTCAGACACTCAAATGAGTCTCATACATGATAAAATTTAAACAGATTATGAAAGAGAACAGGGAGCTAATTTCAAAAGCCATGGCAATGGCTCCACACACACATACTTTTTTAAAGGAATACAACTTTGGTTGGTCTTTAATACAGATTTTTCAATATTGCCCTGGATAAAAAACCATGAGCCATCAAAGTAGGTAAAGGGAGATGAAGAAGATGGGTCCCTGCCCATAGCAGTGGGGATAAAACTAGATGGTCTTTAAGGTCCCTTCCAACCCAAACCATTCTATGATTGTGGTAAGACCATTCCCTAGTTTTCTCTGGTGAGCAGAATTTCATGTCACACTGAGGCTTTGAACAAGTGGATAGCTAGAAAACTATTTTTACACATACAAAACTGTGATTACACAGTCTCTGCTGTGTAATCACCTTCCTGATACGCAGTTCTGCAGTGACCTTCGATCATTTCTTGTATTTAATTTGTTTTGCAGATCCCTTTCACATGGCACTACAACAGACATCCATGAAAGTACATTTGGATATACCAGTAAGTGTTTCACTTTTAGCAACTTAGAATGATGTACTCCACCATTTTTTAAAGCTTCTTTTAATCACTAATGGAAAAAGATAATGCACATCTTCAACTTTCATGGATGCAAGAGACTCAGGCCACAGTCTGTTAGATTATGTGATAAAAGGTTCTCTGCACACCCCGCAGAGAGGCAATGGCAAGTGGGGGAGCCCAAATAACACCCTGTTCCTGCTGCTCCCCAGGGAAAAGCAGCCCAACAGAGACCCTTGTCCACAAATGCAGAGGAGCAAAGAGACCAGCTAGCAGGTGGGAACTCTAGTTAATTAATTAACCCAAACAGGCACACTGTCTGGGTGCCATCCCCCACTTGGCAAATAGACATTATGGAATGCATGAAAAGAGCATTTGGGGATTGCAAATATCTCTTATTATGAGATGTTTAAGGGGAAAATAATACAGTTAAGTGATTCTGCGAGCGACAAGCATAACAAAATAGAGGAGTAAGGGGATAAACTAGGACAGTCCCATATAAATAGCTGGTTGCTGAAGTACTTGCACCTAACTAGTGAAGTCTGTCCTCTCTTCTTGTTAAATGCCTTTCTGATTCATGGGTAAGGAGACTATGTATTCTCTGTGTGTGTGTGGCTGTCTGAGCGCCACTGGAGTCAGACCATGAAGGATCCGCATTTCCATAGTGCTGCAGCTGAAGTGGCTGGAGTGAGTGGACTTCAGTGCCAGCAACTGGAGAAGCACATCAACCAGTCTGGGCCCTCGTGTCTGTGGTGGTATCAGTGGGAGCAGGCGTGTGTCTGGGTGCCAGTAGCTGGGCTGGTGCCCTAGGCAAGGCAGCTAGACTGTTTCCAGTATGTCCATGTCTCTGTTGTACCGGGGAGCCCAGAGGTGGGCACAGCACTGTGGGATGCGGACTCCCCAGGGTGAGAGGGAGGGATCCCTCCCTGGGCTCCCGGCAGAACTCCTCCTCCCAGTGCAGCCCAGGAGACTGCTGGCCTGGTGGCCACAAGTAAGTACACGCTGCCAATTGTGTTCAACCTGGTGTCACCCAACCCTGCCAAAGGCCTTTTCAGCAAAACTGCTTCCCAGCCTGCCAGCCCCCATCATGTACCCCATATGCCTGGGCTTGCTTCTCCCCAGGTGCAGGACTTTGTGCTTCTTGTTGTTGACCTTCACAAGGTTCCTGTCAGCCCATTTTCTCCAGCCTGTCCAAGTCCCTCTGGAAGGCCCCAAGACCCACTGGTCTATCAGCTGATCCTCCAAGTTTTGAATCATCGGCAAGCTTGCTGAGGATACAGTCTGCCCCATCATGCAGATCATTAATTGGACCCGGTGTTGCCCCTGGGGTATAATAACTGTCCTCCACCTAGAGTTCATGCCGCTGACCAGCACCCTCTGGGCCGACATTCAGACAGTTTTCCATCTATCTCACTGATGAGGTGGAAACCTCATCCAGCCCATAATTTTTGGTTTCTCTGCAGAGATTTAAGGGAGACCCACTGCTTTCCCCTCACATCCCAAGCCAGTCACTCAATCGTAGAAAGTCATCAGGCTGGTCAAACATGACCCACCCCCATGTTAATTTATGCTCATGACTCCTTATCCCCTCTTGTCCTTCACACATCTGGAAACAGTTTCCAGCGCTAGCAGTGGTTCCATCATCACTGAGGGACTGAGGTGAGGCTGACTGGCTGGTAGTTCCCTTCATTCCTGCCCTTCCTGGAGACAGGAGTGTCGTTTGCTTTGGCCCATTGCTGAGGCACCTCTCCCAGTCACTGTGGTTGTTCGGAGACAATCAAGGGTGGCCTCATATTGATATCAGGAGGCTTCCTCAGCAGCCACACCAGCAGCACATCAGGACCTGAGCAAGTCCAGTTTGCTTAAGTGTTCTGTAGCACTGACCCTCCTCCAACAAGGATAAGTCTTCCTTCCTCTAGAATTTCTCAAGTCCGTTCTCTAGGTCCTTAGGTTTCTGAAAGCCTTATATGTCTGAGTTAAACACTTATATCAACACTAGGAACTTCTCTGGGGGCATGGCAACATGGACTCTAGTTGTTCAGTGATCTGCTCACACCAAGAAGGCCACACTCAACTTCAACTCATTGCCTACTCATGGGTAGATGCCTCCAAATCCCAAAATTACTTCCTGCTGTGATTTAACCACACATTTAAACACAGTACCTGTGACATAACTGCATGGCTTCTGCAGCAGCTGTCCCTTCATCCAGCAAAGATGCGTTAGCCACATCCATTCCTGTGATATCACACACCATAGTCTGGTAATTTAGGAGGCTCTCCAGCCTGCCCTGGGACACCTCAGGCTGGTAAGGGGTATACTGGGTAACCCTGTAGGAAAAAAGTTCTGAGTTTAGGTCTAGGAAAATAAATGTGTAACAAAATTATGGCAATATATAACTGAACTATATCACAGAAAAAAGAAATAGTAAAGTGTAATTCATTAACAAGAAAATTTATTAGAAAACAGTTATTTTTAAATGCCTTTATTTTTATCCTCTGGCATTGACTTGGCTTTTTACAGGACAAGAATGCTGCTTCTCCATTTTGAAAAGAGAAATTACTTTTAAAACAGAGGTGTGAGGGTGTTATGGAGAAGGGACAGAGTAAATAGATGCTGAGTGTGGAAGAATTAAGTCAAGTCACAATATTCAAAGAAGAATGTTTTCTTAATCATATCTAGGTATTGCCACGATTTTTCAACACTGTTTCTGAAGCCCTTGTCAAGTTGTCTCCACCCTTCTAGGAGGAAAGGCACTTGGCATTTCACAGAATCAAGCTCAGAAATATACAACTTCTTGTGAAATGACAGTTTCCGGTGGAGGGAAGTCAGATTGATTTCAGTATTATCTGTTGTCATTTGGCGAACAAAACAGTAGTGCCAATATAAGCAACTCCTTCAAAAACACAAGAATCTAAGGGAAACTCTCTATTATAACAGTCCAGAAAACAAAGCAGCATGGGTCCAGGGATGAAAGGCAAAAACAGAGGTCAGATTCTCCTCTCACTGCTGGAAATTTGGGCACTGGATTCCACAGCAGTTCAGGACAGACTTAATGCCAGATTGAATTTAGAGTAGCAGCCAGAAACAAGCAGTAAGTGGGAACACTTGTGGCCTCTGTTTTCTACTGATGGAAGAAAACAGCAGTTTGCTTCCCTAAAAGGACAGTAGTAAGCCTTAGACTTTAGAAAAATTAAGTGAAGGCATAAGCTTCCCAGAAAGACTAAAGTATTTGGAAGCTCAAGTCATGTAAAGTCAATAGAAGGTAAAAACCAAAGACTTTTAAAAAACAAGCTGGAGAACTTGGTATCGAGCAAGGTGAGAGGAGCAACAAAACAGTAATGTGAGAAACTAAGTAGGAAAAAAGTCTTGAAGAGAATGCAAGAGCAAGAAGAAGGACATACTCAATATGTGAACTCAAAGTGTAATATATAATGCTGATGTATTTACTGCCTAATTAAATGATACATATGCTCAAATTACTCACATACACTATTCAGTACAGTAACAGAAAGCAATAGCTATGTATCGAATACATAAATATTGATGATTTTCCCAAAATCTGTAGGTTTTTCCTCATTTTTGGCCAATTCTAGAACTAAACTTATTGTCATCCTATCACTGCATAGTTCACAAGTGAGACCATGTCCCAGGCTGCATGCAACCTTGCTAATCCCAATAGCAGGGGTTTTTTTCTCCACAGCAGCTAAACCCAGTGTTCGGTTTGCCAGATAAACTTTCAGTCTGGGAGAATTAAGATTTGTTTTCTGTATGGTCCCCCTGCCCTCTCAGTTCTCACCAATAAAAAGAATTATTCCAAATGCCCTTGCATGAGCAATCACTTTTCTTGATTAGTAGAAGAAAATCCTCTCTACCTCAAGTTTTACAATTGTGTTTTCTGATTTTATTTCATATAAGGGCGGTTTTTCTATTTTAACTTGAGAAAGGAACTAGAACTAGACTAACAAGAATTAAAACATTGAGATTAACTGAAATGCATTAGAGAAATCCTACTCCACATAGTTGGGAAAGTACACTGTATTACAAAACAGAATTAATGAAGCCTTACAATTTTGATGTTATGGTTTTGAGTGGTGAACACAGTTGAACTAAACCAAATCAATTTCAGAAAGATGGAAAAAAATCAACCAAGAAATCTTGAATTCTAGTACTGCCACAAACTACAGTGTATGAAGCTTAACAGTTCTAAAAATAATACACCTTTTATAACATACGAACACTTACTTAAACACTTCTTTTAAAAGGGTTTTTTGGCATTTCCTAAGCATCTATATATTTTAATTTATTCTACTTCTCCACAGTTTCTTCAAATAAAATATCTAGCTTTAGCCTGCATTCCGTGTTCTGCCTGAATCTATACTATATGGTAACTGACTTTTTAAAGTAATTTATAAGCAAACTCTCTAAAAGTAATTATTGCAGAGTATGTAGCTATTTTCAGAATGTAATGCTTTCATTACATTTTGAGTGTTACTAACTAACAAGTTTAATAATTTACACTAGAGATGTGAAGACTGCAGGCATCCTTGGTACAGGTTTGTATTCTTAAATATTTCATGTCTGAGGGAAAAAGAATCAAATAAGTTGAGCTTTGGAGACTTTTAGTTGCTCTAACAAATGCCAAGCAAAGAGAAACAAGTTATGTAAGGGAGACAGACTAGATCAGAAGCAATAAGCTTGAGCTTGCAGCATTTCCCTTGGAGCTGCAATGTGAAGTGTGTCAGCATGGAAAGTGTTACAAACTCAGCAGATGTAAGGAGAAGTCTGATTTCTTAAACAGCTTCCATAAAGCCTGCGTAGTTGCTTTAGCACACATGCATACACACACACACACACACACATATACTTTCTCTCCAACAAACATTTTAGCCTTCACTTTAGCCATCTAATAGTTTAGCTTTTAGCCATCTAGTTTGACTTCACTGGACAGTGCAAGATCAGATTTCTGGACAGCCTCTCTCAGTTGTTTCATTAACACTATATAACTTTTTAGGATTGAAACCTCTGCAGTTCATTTTGTTCCACTTACTTTCTAACTGTTCTTGTTTTTGCCTCTATCAACTGTTAATTTATTTCCCGGTACAGTACTGAAATATTTAGACTGCATATGTTGCAAAAGGTAAATGAGGATAGGCCAAATAAAACTTTGTATAGATATACTTCACAGATTCCTTGACTTCAAACAATGCAACTTTTCCACTAGTGATGCAAATAGAGCCAACAAATCTAAAAATAAATAAGACTTAGAGGTCTACAAATATGTAGACCCATTTACGGCAACTCAAAGTATAAAAAATACATAATATATAAGTAACAATGACTTTTTGCACTGATTAATATGATCCTTTGGTTGGCTGTGGGTTTTTTTGATGTTTTGGCTTTTTTTAATATATATAAAACTTTTATATACTGATTTTACTAAAATAAAAATTACCCAATAATAAAGATGACAGTTACCATTTTAATACAGTATAAAAGAAGGATCTTACTGACTAGTGGTAGGGGAACTTGTAAACTAAATGAGAAAATGCCAGGTACCAGTGACATTCAGTCTGTTGGAAAGTGAGACTCCACATGAAATTTAGCTTTTCCTGTTGCATCATTTCTGAGCCACAGTTCTTTAGACACTGAAATGTCAGCTGGATCATTCAGAACCAAGTACAATATTCTCAGCCTTTTCATAAATGTGTTATCTTATTATGATAGTTTAGTATCACTGCTCTTCACCAGAGAATTGTTTGATCAGAGAAGACAAGAACTCACTTTATGGATAAACATTCAAAACCTTAAAGGTCTCTGGTTTAAAAAAAAAAAAGAAAGAGATACTAAGAGAATAGCCTTTAGAATTTTCAAAATTTCTCACTTCCTCATCAGAAAACCATGATCATAGTATTGCATAGTATTTAACTACCTCCACCCAAATTGCATATGCCAGTGGAGGAGGGAACTGTTTTTAATTTAGGCAGAAGTTAGGAAAGAATTGCTTTCATTTAGGAGGTAAGTCTGTATACTTCCTTAAAGCCAATATGTCATCTTGTATTAGTTCATAATATATAGGAGCTGCAAATAGAAGTCACAAAATCAGTGGCATATTTTACAGAAAAAAAAATCTTCTAAAGTAAATTTCTAGGTTTAGCATGAACACAGTCCCTACACAGTAGGATACACATCATTACCAAATACATGAAAGCCATAGTAAAAAAAAAAAAAGGTTTGTGGGACAAACCTCAAATGTGTACTTATACACATACATTTAACAATAAAATGTGGTACATTACCATCCTGCATTCTCCAACAAGTTGCGTGCGATGGGCTGAGGCACTGAGCAGTTGTAATAACCCATGCCTATATAGGACCGCCATATCTTGTTCTTGCTTGCAATATTGTATAGAGTTTCAAGGATTTCATTTTCACCTGATTGGAAAGAAATTATGTCAGAATGCTACAGCTACATGTAACAGTAACAGTTTTTAACTGAAATGTCTTCTATCCCAGTGTAAAAAACAATATTGGTGGTGCAAGTATAAACAGTAGCAGAATAAAGTGCAAGCCAAGAATAGCAAAGATAAAGTGGCAAAATATTCTGGGAAAGTTTATATTCTGCCAGAATTCTGGAAAATGCAACACCTGAATAATAACAGGGTTCCAAAGCATGTGGAAAGAATAGTGAAAGAAACAGCTGTAAGCAGAAGGAGCCCTCCATGTGCTAACACAATGTACATTCAACCCATCTTGCACATGCTATTAAAATGTACCTCAGGAGGCACTTTATATTAGCTGAACCTTGCAGAATCTACACTGGTTGAAGCCATTGCCATCCACAGCTGTCATTGAGTGTTTCTAACAGAGTTGTACTTGCACAAACTGGGCTTACACCAAGCACCCAGGAATAATTTCTTAGTATTATAGAACTGTATTTTCTCACATTTTCCCTAAATTGCTGATTAAACGGAACAGTTCTTTTAATTCAATTTTAGCATGCTTAACCAGTTTATTAAAATAAAAAGTTAATAGGAGTATTTCTAGTTTAAGAAATTCCAAATGTGATTAACTTTTGAATGAGTCTGCCAATCTAGTTTGAAGAGATTACAAAAGAATGATTTTGAAGTATACAGAATGAAAGCACTTGCACTCCCTCTCTCCCCCAGCCATAGTTTACTGTTTGTTTTGCTTCTACATACTTCTCACTGTCCTGAAAGCTGTGCAAAAATCACACTGAGTCAACCCATTCCTAGCAGTCAACAAATAATGCTACAAACATCTGCCAAAGGGTAGTATTTAAAAAATACATTATTAGCTGAGGATGCAGCAAGATGGTCAGTAGACTGTCTTAAGATCGTGCAGAGACAGGTCTGGCCAACCTAACAGACCTGGGTAGAACTGGACACCAACCCTCCTAACTGAGGGAACCAGATGTTTTTCAATTCTTCCTCCAAATCCAACCTCAGAGTTTGCTGTAACAGGACAGTTACACCAAGTTCTGTTGTCTCTGCACTGCAAATTGAAGACCACACTTTGTAATTTAAGGCTACAAATCACAGAAGTAGAATACCTTGGGCCCTGGATGTCTCAAAACCTATTTTCTCTCTGTAAGTTACTCCAGCAAGAGAGATGAAGTCAGAACAAGTAATTCTCTGGAATGTGGTGGCAAATAATTGTCTAGGTTTTGAATTAATTTCTAGTGCAATCACAAACAAGCATATTAGAACTTCAGATCCGATTTCAAAACCTGTTTTTTTCCTTTTACTCAAGTTGCTACTATTGCATTCCATGCATGAAGATTAATTTTTTTCAAAAAATTTCAAGTTTTCAATTAATTTCTTCCACAGCCACATTACACCTTTCACAGAGGTTTTTTTTTTTTACAGATGTTCAGTTCTCATTTCAAAGTTCATTTATTCTCTGCCTTTTACTCAGTGTTACTGTTAGATCTAATGTATGAAGACTGATTTCTTAGTTCCAGTAGATTGCAATTTTTTTTTTTTCTGCAGATTTGTTATATGCTTACTAGGCTTGAACTCAGCAATGTCCAGGGCAAAGTTTCTAAAGTGTGGTGAAAAACTCCACTCCCCAGTACTCTTCCCACAGCATTTATAATAAGACAGATACACTTGCTTGTTTAAGTGAGCTTTAACATTGTAGAGACCTTCCTCTACCACTTGCAAACGAAAAGTTTGATGAAACACAATTTGGTTGCAATTTTAGACAGAGGCTTGTACTCTTGCATAATCAAACATCAATGACTTCTTGGAAATGGTAATGAATTTCCTTGCTTAATTCCACGTTGCAGTTGAAGGCAGAAGTTGGCTATAATTTAACTAGCTCGGTAGCTCAGTGCCACACACAAAAGTGCACTGAGTGCTCTTTCTGCAGTAAACACATACCACAAACACTGTACAATGTGACAGATAACATCTCCTTTGTTCGCCCAACTGGGCTTTTCTTCTGGAGTTATTTCTCAGCAATTGTAGCCAACAACAACTACATGCAGCCCCTTAGCTTGTGCTGCAGATCTCTGAAATAAACCTGCTTCCAAACGGATTGAAGGCACAAAGCCAAAAGCCTAGTGAGACTGCAAGCAGCTTAGGAAGTGATTATGCTTACAAGCAGAACCACACTCCATCTACAGTACCTACACTGATAGGTTCCAAGACTGAATATATTTTTAATTACCACATTTTAATGAGCTACCTGTGAAGACAGTTACACAGCTAATTTTAACTAGGGTGGCAAAATGCTGGTGGGCATACTCCTTCCACTCCAGCTTCACCTAGTTACCCTGCTCCTTTGATCACTATGAGGGCAATGGCAGCAGTACAGCTCAAATGTACATCTCCCACGTTTGACACGCCTCTTTAAAGACACCTTTGCCTTCTATTGCCTTGAAGTACCTCATCACAGTATGTCTTTAGGAAGACAGCTCATAAGTAACTGCACTCCTGATTAAGGGAAGTCATTAGCCCCTGACTTACCTATTAGGCTGGCTTACCTATGACCAAACATAAATCCATGTAGATTTCATGAATGCAGTGTTTTCTTTACACTGATAGGGTTCTGAATTCAAGTAAGATTGATGTAGGTAATGGTGAGAGAAATTGACACAGATCCTGGAGTCCAAAGACCAGAGAGCAAGGCAGTGAAACAAACCATTCTTACCAGCACACCCAGTAACAACAGGAGGNGGGCGAGAGGCTCAGGCTGGAGATGAGGAGAGCTGGGCCCATAAGGACAGTCCAGCAGTGGAGCAGGGTCTTCACCTTTAGAGATTTCATGTTCTGACTGGGTGAAGCCCTGAGCAATCTGCTCTGACCCCACAGCAGAGCTTTGGGCAGGGGCTGGAGACTGACCCAGGTCTCCACCAGCCTGAAGAGGATCCCGTGTCTCTGTCAGTAGCCTTACTTTCCACTCCATTAAGCCTAAGTTTCAACAGTGTATTCCCATAATGTTATTTGTGAAAGGGGTCTAACTCTTTATTGATCTTTTTGTAAATAACTAATGCTAATGTAAAGGCAGATGAATGTGAACCAGAAGAGTGATCTTAAGTATGCTTAAAAATCAACTTTCAAATTCATAATAAAATTGCTAAATTTCCATTTTGGTCCACAAGACTGTCACCAAACTCAGAAAATAACAGAATTTTTCTGCTGTATAAAGTATATAACTTGGAGCATATGTAGTGGAACTGTATTATTCTAAATAATTATTCATTTCTTTAAAACTAAAACACATAAGATTTCTAAACATCTTAATTACACAGTTCAAAAAACACAGCTTGAGATATTTTTTGGTTGTGTTACTAATTTTTTTTTTATTCTCCCAGCAATGGGATTAAGAAGCCATATGCAAAATGAGGAAATAAAACAGAAAGAAAAATTTACTATATCGAAGTAATTGTCAGACTCTGGCCACCCTCACATTCAGCTGTTTGTTTCCAGTGTTCTAAGACAAAGTGATTGAAATGCCTTTATCATGAACTCATTTTATTGGGTGTACAATAAAAATTCTTTAAGAACCTTGTTCAGCAAAAAAAAAAAATTGCCAGCTAAGTCACTGCAGTTGATCTTTATTCCCTTCATCAACTCATTAGAAATTATGATCACAGTAAGTACTCAGAATAAGGTCCACTTATTTTACTATAAGGTAGGAACCTTATAACTGGAGAAAAGTTACTGAGGGTCCTAGCAAGGACACTTCCAGATTGCTACATCCACAGGCAGCAAAGGCAGAATATATCACAAAAATAGTAAGAGGGACCAAATTCAGATAATAAAGTGATACACCGTTATTTTTGCTAGTGTTTTTGCAGTTAGCACAGTAGAGTTGCCTTGAACTTGTGAGATACCTGCAAAATAATATGGTGCTAGAGAAGGAGAGAGGAGAAAATACAAAAGGAGCGGTTCAAGTTACACAACTTGAACCATGCAATATAAAAAGAAGGTTACTATTTGTCTGATATATTTTTATTTATTTTGTATCAGATCTTAAAAAAAAATCTAGCCTCTGAGATCAAGGAAGCAAGGATCCTTAGAACATCTGGTAAAAGGGGGATTAATTTGTTTCTCTTACTTTAGTAATTCATGCCGTCTCTTAAAAAAACCCCAAAAAACAGATTATATTGAAGCAAACTTCAATAAGTTCCGAAGCACTGTCAGACACATGTTAGGACAGCACAAGGAATGTGCATGTTCCAGGTGCTGTGTCCCTAACTTCAAGATGTGGGCAGAAAGCCAAGAGCATCTGTTTCCCTGCCCCTTCCCCTTCCTTTCACTCAGACTACCTGTGCTCACCCAGCCAGCCTGGGCAGCACACGCAACCTGAGGATGCTGCCAGGAGCCGAAAGCACGGGCAGGCTGAGCGACACCAAGATACCTTTCCCTGTTGTACCCACAAGGGCTGCTGCCTGTGGAAAAAAAGAGCAGCAGCATCATAGTGCATGAGGAGCGAAGTGTGAGAAGCAAAGTGCCATGAGTGGTAATGCAGATTGTGCACTACGTGTGGCAACACTCTGGAAGCTAACTATTACCCCTGCTACAGGCATCTGAATCATGCTGCGTGGACTCCAGCACCAGAGATTCTGAAATGACTAAATTACCTCTAAAAATATGACTGACATCAGGAGATGATTATAAACTCATCCAGAATTAATTTTAACTGGCATTTAAAATATAAAATCCAATTAAAGAAGATTCACTGCATAAAGAGCTGTTAAATTTGGAGACACAAATAGTCTTTATTACAATGTAACTGCTTTTGAACAGCATTGCTTCTATAACATTTAGACTGGAGACCAAATTGCATTCTTGATTTTAGGAACTAATGTGTATGAATTCTGAAATTTGAGAATGTACCTGGGAATGTTTGGGAAAAAAAATTGTGGTGGAGTTCATAGAAATATTTTTTAATTCAAACTTTTAAAAAATTCAAATCCTGAACTAAAAAGCAGAAATACAAACATATGCACAAGACCTACTCATTACATATAAAGACAGACATACCATGGCAGCATTAAAGGGATAACTATGACTGACACAGACAGTAGGTTTGTAGGGATAAAATAAAGAGGATTACTCTTATATAAGATAATACGTTCTTTTACTTCAAATGGGTCAATCACTACATATGTGCCAAAGCACCTTCAATACCTAAAGAAAAGCTGATTGTTCAAGTTTACTTACTGTAACCCTGGGAAAAAAGCTCTGTAATACCAGCTGATCCCAATTAAGTATCAAACAGATGTCTAGCCTTGTTGTAAATATTGACTGAACAGAAGTTACATGCCAAAATTAGACTTTTCCTTAACTGTATCTGCAGAAAAATCTGACTGTAAAAAAGCCCCTTTTCCAGAATCACTTGAGGTACAGGACTGAAAACTACTGTAAGCTGAAATCAGACATTTTGCTGTTTCACCCCTACTGGCATTCAGTGGCATGTTCAGGTGGTTTTACAACACGGTCAGTGGGCTCATGGCAAGAGACACTTTTTAAATGGCTTTTTTATTTTGGTCAGAAAATGGACATAGCTAGTTCTGTCATGTTTCATACCAAAGAAAGGATTTCATTTCAGAAACCTCTTAGCACAAGCTACGTTCCTTCTCTCCTCCATCACTGACCATGGCAGTACAAGAAAAAAATCTGCCAACAGAAAACACTAATAATTATTGAAAAAGCATTTAGAGTTTAGATGCACTTGTACCAGCAAAACTTGGCATTTACCAGAATGGGTGCTTCATTCTGACTTAAAAAAACCAGATCACAGAATCATTTAGGTTGAAAAAGACCTCCAGGATTAACACCTTGTCAAGTAAAGCATGGCATGTCCAGTTGTTTCTTGAACACCTTCAGGAATGGTGTTCCTCCCTGCACAGTCCATTCCAGTGCCTGACCACCCTTTCAGTGAAAAAATTCTCACTGATATCCAAGCTGAACCTCCCCTGGCACAGCTTGAGGTT
>VWZW01006875.1:71145-200859 GCA_013397115.1 Edolisoma coerulescens
TTGTTCAAGTAATAAGTGTTCCTAAAAATTTATCCCTTTTCTCTGGCAGGCAGTATCATGATGATATTTCACACAAAATAAGACATTACAGTCAGCTCACTCAAAATGATGACTTGGACAGAATTCTTTCTTCAGTGTGAGGTTGGAGTTTTATAGTTGTCTGTAGTACTATAGGAAGCGAAGTCCAAGGAAATACAGAAGCATCCCAAACATCCCAAACAATGTATTTTCTATCCATATTTCTTCATTTTCTGGAACTAACCCCAGTTTTAGTTCAACTTGAAAACTATGCATTGGACCAGGAAGATTGGAGAGATGTCCCAGTGAATCACAGAGTAATGTCAAGGCATGCCCACTTCACCTTGGAAAGCACCACCACTGGAGTGGTTTGTTAAGCCACTCTATGGATAATGCTTTCTGATTCAGAAACTCAGCACAGACTTCACCTTAGCATGGGTTATGTGTAATCACTGTGGCAGGGATACAAGCCTGGTTTATTTGCTTGAGCAGTTAGCCAGCTCTTCAGCTGCCTCCTGAAAACTATTAATTGTTGCTTAACTAGCAAAATAGGAATCTTGGACAAGAGATGCAACAGAAACTGAAACTTGGATATCAAAGGTGACTAGTGCTTTGATATCAAATCAAGAAAAGCTAGCTAGTCTTGTAGCTTTGATTAAATCTATTACTTCAAAATACATAGTCAGCAAAATCAGCTGTTTTCTTCATGTGTATCAGCAGAAGGAAGGAGGTTTCTTGGAAGAGAGGAAAGGATTGCAAAATCACATCTTGCTATTATTACAGCTATTTGCACAAAGCTCAGAGATGCATATGTTTGTGCATGATGAACTGACCATGTGAGTTGCTATGTAGCTTTTTGGGACATCAGTTTTGTTAGATAAAGCACAAGACTTTAAAAGGAGTGCCCTATACCCTTTAAATTAAAGTGTCATGGTATATATACTCTTTTTAACAGTGATATTTTTAAGCTTTCTATGAATGTCTTGACTCCAGTTGTGATTTAGCCAAAATATCTATCGCAGTTCTAATACTGCAGGGTTCATGGGTGGTGGTGGAATTATCCTTCTGTGCTCTTTTAAAATCATGAACTATCAAAATAAGAAAAATTTGTTGTATTCTTTTAAGATGCACTTCAGTTCCCTCCTATAACCCACAGATGAAAATCTATGGCAGCTGATGTGCCTCTGCACCGCTGTACCACGGAACACAGAGACTGGGTCAGATTACAGTGTTATCTGCAATAATAAACTATTTCTGACACTGGCCAGTGACAGCTACCTAAAGGGAAACACAAGACTAGGTCAAAAAGATGTACTTATACCAATCTGCAGTATTTCAGTTACCGTCCTGGGATTTCTGCATTTAGTGTTCCTTAGTGTACTTTACTCCAAAATTTGTTCAGCTGATCACTGAACCCATATAAACTCTTAATGGAATAAATATAACAACTTACTCTTCAAAAGCAGTCATATTATAATTCTTTCTTCCTCTATCTACAATTCCTTAAAGTAATGCAAAACACTCATATAACATTCAATGTTAAGGACATTGAAACAAGCAAAGCAAAAGAAAAAATGTGAGTATCAGTACTGACTTAGTCCAACATATGTTGACTTTTGTCCTGATGCAAGATTTGTTCTGTAGAAATTCCTCAACAGAAAGTTTTAGGCAGTTTAAATTACCCTCTCCATGGTTGTTCCTGCTTATGAGTTTGTACTGTAAACTGTAAATGGGTTTGTACTGTATTGCTGCCTTTTAATTTGAGACATCTTTAACACAGAATTTTTTTCTCTTCAGGAAATATTTAATCTGTAACATGATTCTTCGTTTAAAAAAAGATTTGAAAAGTACTATGGCTGTCATTACATAAAAAACAATGCAGCTTCTTCCCCACTAACACCCTCAAATCATTCTCTTCAGGGCTGCTCTCAATCCACCTCTGCCCAGACGGTACCGTGCTTGAGATTTCCCTGATCCAGGTGCAAGACTTCACACTTGGCCTTGTGGAACTTCTAGAGGTTTACACAGGCACACATCTCAAGCCTGTCCAGTTGCTGTGGATGGCATCCCTGCCCTCTAGCGTGTTGACCAAACCACACAGATTGGTGTTGTCATCACTGGTCTCTACTTGGACATTGAGCAAGTGACCACAATTCTTTGAGTGCAACCATCCAGCCAATTCCTTACCCATTGACTGACTCGTCCATCAAATCCATGTGTCTCCGGTTCAGAGACAAGGATGTTGGGCAGGAACCTGTCCAGTGCTTTGCACAAGTCCAGGTAGATGATGTCAGTTGTTCCTCCCTCATCCACCAATGCTATAACCTTGTTATAGAAGGCCTCCAAATCTGTCAGGCACAATTCGCCCTCATTGAAGCCATGTTGGCTGTCACTAATCACCTCCCTGTCCTCCACGTGCCCTAGCATGGTTTCCAGGGGGATCTGCTCCATGATTTTGCTGGCACTGAGATGACACCGATTGGCTTATAGTTTCCTGGGTCTTCCTTTTTTCATTTTTTCCAGAATAGTTATCCTTCCTCTTTTCCAGTCAGCAGGGACTCCACCAGACTGGGGATATTCACTGAATACACATGTAAGTATCCATGAATATTAACCTTGGAGCAAAGCCCTTCCAACTCCATTTCTTGTGTGGACAAACGCTGGAGAAAACAAGTGTCAGAAGGTTTTTCAGGTACTAGGTGTTAATTTGTTCTCTCAATTTCCTCTGTTGAAGAGCACCACAGTCCTGATTTTCCCTCCAACTAGATGTTCCAGAAGTATAGAGCAGCTCCAGGGCATGGTCCCACAGGTATAGTCATAGCAGGGTGAGCCAGGTGTTGGCAGTAGGATCAATTGACAGTCCCAGGCAAGAGATGAACCAGGTCCAGGCAAGAGCAAAAGGAGATGAGACTACTGGTAGGACTGTAGGCCACGTTTCATCTTGAATCTGAAATCCATGCAGCAGACAGGACTAAAGACAGTGGGCGGTGAACATCTGAGAGATATATTCAGGAGGAAAACTAGCTACCATGTAGGTTTGAGGTCTATCCAGATCTCATGGCCAGACTAGGCTGGAGACCAGCATATGGCAAGATAGCTGAGGGTCTAGGGCTGAGGTGAAATGGAGACCTTGGGTTCACGAATAGTATGTACATGCCTTGGGTGAGCCTGGTCAGGGTCACTAGACTCTAGAGGTGCACTTGTCATCTGGACTCTCTCCTGTAACAACCATATGGTTAAGCAGGGACTCTCTGTAGTCTGGCTTTGCCCACAGGCTTTTAAATTATTTTAAACCCCCCTGAATAATCAAGTCCTCTGGCAAAAAATGTTTCTTAATCCTTCAACCTTCTAAACCTCTTTTGAACCTTTTTCATACTTCACCTCCTTTTACATTTGGAGTTGGGGACACCCACAGAAGAGACAAAGAGAATTAATTCCAACCATCACTGTTTTGATCTCCATCTGCCACCTTGCTTGTTCAAGCTGCGACTAACTGAACTGCCAGACACCTCTGTGACACTTAGCCAAGCAGGGCAGCTGCTGCTCAGTCTCTATGGCAAACACCTCTCCTTCCTGAAAACTCTCAAATTACAATCAAATATGTGGGGTTTTTCCCCTGTTCTCACTGTCAATCCTTACAAATGCCCACTAATGTCCTCTGTAAACCTTCCAAAGAAAGCCAGGAGGACCTGCACTGGATTTCTTACAAAGTCAGAATTAATTGCTGCTGTGTAGGTGATTTTCTAGTCTTTCTTTTTGTCACTTGCTCTTTCTTAAGTTGGTTCAAAGGTAAGCTGGATAGACCTTGAATGCAAATTCAGTTACTTAATACTGGATACGTTAACCCTTTTATCATGTTATTTGTGTCCATTGGCTTTTAAATACTGAATACGGCTATATGATAAGAGCATTGCCTATGTAAATACGTTATATCAGGAGGTGTTATCTATTATGAATACCTATGTAATAGACATTGCATTGCAAGAATTTCTCTTGCCTAATCTAGTTTTATTAGGCAATAAAAAAGTTCTCTCTGGCACAGAGAGACCTGTATACTGCTGACCCTAACAGGTGTATCATGATGACAAGGTATTCTTTGGGAAATAAACATCTGACCTCTCTTATTCTTATCTAGGAGTTAAAGGTGTTATGCAACAGAATACGCAGATTTTGCACATTCAGGAAGTCTAAAAGTCGATATTTTTTCAGAAGACTAGATTCTGCATATGCATAGAGTTTTATTTTGTTATTTTTAGAGTAGAAATGGAATTGCTATTACCTTTGTTTGTTCTTCAGCTAGCACACCTACACAAACTGCTGAGATGACAGCTTCAACAAAAACTTAACTTTTCTTTTAAAAAAAAATCTCAGATCCTAGATGTCTATCTAGATTATCAGTCCAACAGATATTAATGAAAATATCACTCATCTTGAAAAACACTGAATAAAACTCCTCCTCCTGTTGCAAGATTGGGTAACAGCTACTCATCTTTCAGGGTTTGAACAAGATCCTTTAGTAATAGGAAATCAATTACAAAGCCATTTTCCTAGTCTCTGTTTGAGGTAAACGTTTTTGAGTTCCTCTCTATAAATCACAGAAGTTCCAACAGGGCAAACCTCTTTCATCTTTGTATCTCAAAGCAAAAGATTCGAGAAGAAATCCTGCAGCTCCTTCGGGGAACATCCCTTTTTGGGGAGTTTCCGGGTCCTTATCTGCTTAAAGAAAGCTGTTGCTTTCAGAGCTGTAATGATTTATGATTTTAAGAGATTATTTAAACCAGTTCTGCAAATGCAGCAAGCAATTCCATCAAAACATACTTTCTGTCAGGCTCTAGGTGGCCTACAATCCATTATGGCATTTTGTTTGATCATAGTCTGACTACACCTACATATACACAGATCTGTCCATATAAATGCAGGTGGAGTTTCTGATTAAATCTACATAAGATTTCATTATATTGTGTCCATCCTAAGAAGAGGGGTGATTTTCTTGGGTGAATAAGTTTTGCTGGCCTACCAAAGGATCACAGGAGATGAATATCACAGACAGTACAAGACAGGAAGTGGGACTCCATGGTAAGGATAGGGGAGTGAAAGAAATAGGACTGGTTCTTCTGATAACAAACTAGAAGCTGCAAGGATTGGTTCATTTATCTTCTTGAACATTTGCAGTTGGTTAGAGTATCTGATATTTTTCAAACTCCTAATGAACATATCCACACAAACTCTTAAATATAGACCCAGACTGAACCAGCACTGAATAATCTGTCTCTGAAATCAAAACTGAATAACTACTTTAATGTTACATAATATCTTAGTTAACATATAACTTAGAAAAAGAGTAAGATGTTGCAATGTCCTGGTTGCGGTATTAGACATTTTTTGCTGTTCCTGTTTAAGAAGAAGAAAATAAAAACTATCAAATGTGGCTAAAATACAAGCTCTTTAAAAGGACTGGTTCACATACACTTCCTGAAGACTTTTTAAGATGCAGCCATACTTCCTGTAAAAATCCCAATTACAGTAAGCATGTTTTACCTGACCATGACTTGCCATTCACTCATGGTCCCTGAATCTCTAAGGGATTACACATGATTTGTACAGCCATGATTCTTCAGCTCTGGCCATGTACCATGCAGTAATGTTGATTCAGTGCTGCATTAACATACTTTGCCTCTCTACAGGATTTAAACATGATAATGACCTTCAACTAATTCAGAATTTTGTTTTGTTAGTGCAGCATGGTAAGGTAATACCCTGACTCAGGTGGAGAAGCAACAATGCTCAGACTTTGGGGAGCAATTGGAAAGGCAGACTGCAACAAGAAAATGAAAAATGCAGCTTGGGATATCTACTGACAGATTGATAGGAAATATGGGTCATTGTCAATATGGTTTATGTGGAAGAAGGGTGATGGAACAAGCAGTTGGTCAAAATAGAAACTGAGACAGGACTGACCAGTGGCAAAGAATAAGAGGAAAAGCTGAGAGTGAATTAGGAGTAACAGGGAGTGTAGTGCTGAAAAAATAGTCAAATAACTACCTATTTGCTAAATAAGGTATGTGTCAGAAAACAGTGACCTTAAATATTCTAAAAATATATTCTAATGCATATGTCTACAGACTAGATTAAAACTGCAGAAAAAAATCCTAAATCCTAATTTCACAATTTGCAATGTTTCAGTTGGTTTGAATGTAAAGATAGCTGACAGGTCATTATCTGTAATTCAACTAGCATGGCCATATACAATGATGAGGGAAGCTGAGAAATCTCAGAAGCACTAACAATTTGTTTGCTGTTTTTCAACATAATTATGATTAAGAAAGGACACACTATCTCATGTAATTTTCTCATTACAGCCACTCTCCCAAAGGATGACATGGCAAAATATTAAGTAATAGATAAACAGAAGCAAGAGGAAGTTGGAAATTCCATAGTACTAGCTTCTGAAAATTATATAGTTTCATACTACATCTGCTTTTATAGTACTCTATACCTGTTACCCATGGATTCATCACTCTATCTTCATTTTCCAGTGTACACTGAGTTAAGTAAGGATAACCTGTTAGTTTACTACTGCTGTGTGAGAACATTAGAGATCACCATCTTCTAACAGTGCTAATATATTAGCCTGCCTAAGTGCAAATATTTAAAATGTATCTTCTCTGCACTTACGTTTACCAATTGCAAAATGGCATTATGCAACTCTGTCCTTGGTAATCTTCTAAAAAAGCTGAAATAAATAATAGGATCAAATCATGTTTGTTTTTCACTTGATTAAAAAACACATGACTCTCCTTACTGTTTCAACAGAAGTTTTGTATTCTGTCAATCAACATCAACTCTAGAAAGAAATTAAGAGACAGAAATATATCTTTCCAAAGGAGCAGTCTAGACTCATTGGTAGGAATAACACTGGTCGAGGAGTACTGGCTAATATAGTCTGTACCTCCTTGTCTAAGCAATTCTTAATCAAGGTAAGCAACATGCACTGTTAAATGGGACTTGGTACTCAGCAGCTCCTAAAGTAATAAAATGCAGTAGTGGCATTAAAGTCAAAATAATAGAATCATTTTGCTCTCCTGGTCATATCTCATTAACCCATTCAGTCGTATTTGAAATAAACAAATAATTAAACTCAGGTCACCCATTATTAAGATGCAGATAATAAAACCTTACATTTTAAATTTATGACCGAGTACTAAGGAGTACATGTCATGTTTCTCTAAGAACCTTTGTTTATAAATTAACCTGAACATTTCAGAAATTACTTAGCAGGAAATAACAGAAGAAATGAAGTAGACAATGGACGAAAAGATGCAAAATAACTGCATGGTAGTAAGAGACTGTAAAGCATTATAAAGCTCTGCAATTTTAATTGCAGAATTGTAACTGCAGGCTGTAATTGATCTATGAAAATGTACATGAATAGTAATATTTGTGACCACAACAATTAAATGTTCAAGGAAATAGTCTGAAATAGTCTGTTGAAAATTGGAGAATTTCCAACAGCCTGTTTAACTAAAAGAATCTGAGAATTACAGCTTTAAGGGTTCTATTTCCTTGTAAAATACTTCTACTCCTCTGAAGTTTTAGTCCTGTTCAGAAGTCCATGCAGATACATCCTTGATAAGAGCAAAAAAAACATTCACAACTTTTCCTCTGGGTACCTTAAGCCATTTGCCAAATGGTTTTTATTGACTGCCCAATAAAATATGAAGTAAACTACTTAGTAGGAAGTAATATAAAAATGGTATTTTTTTCCTGTTCTCATTAATAACATTCTTCATAATCTTTTCCTTAAGGAAGACCCTATAGGGGCCAACATACTGTCAGTCATGTGATTGTACTTCACATGGAATTTATCACAAAACTCTAAGCAAGTAAAAAGTTAATGTAAAATCTAATCTCCTTTGGGCCCCCCCATCCCTGTCCCCCAGTATCTGTGTCTGTTCCTACTCCTATGCCCCAACCACCCAGTCACATTTCACTATATACTCCTCTGCCCTGCAGAACCTGGTAAACTTGTTCTGATAGAGGATTTAGAAGCAGAATGTATTGGGTTGTGAACTACTTCCTGCACACTTGTTATGGGTTGAGTAAATCCTCACACTTTTCATGATCCTTGCCTTCCAATAAATCACAGCGTTCCCCTTCGCCAGTTTTAGAGAGGTTTAGGGAGATAAAGGACCATGGAAAAGACATTTGGGTGGAGCGAGAGAGGCTTTTGGTGGGAGGGGATCAGCCGGCTTCCCTCCTAAGTAAATATTGTCAATGTATGCTTGGGCTTGTGGAAGTACAAAATGTTAAATCTGAGTGTCACTTTGCATTGACTCAGAGAATGATACAAATAGTCCACAAAGCTATAATGGATAACATGCCAGTTTTAAAAATAACAATAAACAGTGTGACAAACATTTGTTTCATAGCTGTTCTTAGAAATAACAACAATGCAAAGCACTATTTTAATGCTGACCATCTTTCAAACTTGGTCAATTCTGTTCTGAAAAGTGGCCAATATTTTGTGCTTTTGGTTTACCCAGGACTGCCAAATAACTCACATTTTTAGTTAAATAGATACAGAATAGGTATTTGGTAGGGAGAAGAAATATTTCTATTTATCAGAAAAGTGCCTTTATTTTATCTATGTCACAAAATTTTCTGAAAATGAAATCATTACCATCCTTTCTTCCATATTCAGATGCTTTTCCAGTAATTCATATTTTAACAGTCATTTCACTCCCGTATTAACTAGAGTTTGCACTACGGCTGCTTTTTATTTTATATGGAATAGAATATTTTTCTCTTTGTAGATAGCTATCAGCATTTTTTTCCATAGATAAAAAATAAGAAGTTGAGTTTCTCTCTTCCCATGATGGCCTCATGTGCCAAGTGCAACTTGTTTCTGATATTTTTGTACCTTTATATTCTTCTGTGATGGTCATGGTTATATTGTCCCACATCTCTTTAGCTTGATAAATCAGTTAAGCAATCCAAGGGTTGGTGCTAGACCCCAATGAAAAAATAAGTTTCCAACTTGTCATAGCTCAGGAGAGGTTGCTAACAGAGTATACAGTTGTGTAACTATGCAAGATCAAGCCTTTTAAATTTTTTCCTAAGTGTGGAATTTTTTTCTATTAGTGATCATACATTTTGTTAAAACATGCATCCCTAGATAAAAATGTCTTGACTACACTTTGTCAAGCTTCAGATGACAAAAAGGGGGGGAAAAAGGGCCAGAAGAAATACTAAAAATTACTGTGACTTCCAAACTGATAATTGGAAGAGCTAAAAAAACCAACCAGGCAAGAATGGAATTTATTTGTACATTTCTACTCAGGACAGCAGGAAGAATACTGCAAAAAAAATTCGAATCCTTTTTCCTTTTGGCATCTACTCTGCCCTAAAGGGAATAAAGGTATTTGCTGTAATGGCAACCTCTTCCTATAATTAGCGTTATTGTGAAGGAATAGTAGACGGGTGTTCCATCTTCCAAACTCGATTCAGGCTTGCAACCAGACTAGACTGTGTGTCAGCAGGCAGGACTCTAGAAATCCAATTCTTCCAAAAATCTGCCTTCCATACCTAAGCGGGGAAAATTAATGTATCAGTGGATTTCAGGGAGTCTCACTTTGACCAGTTATAATTATCCTTATCTGTTATTTCAATTTTTGTCCTTATATACCTATTATTTTCCTGCTTCTTTTGGGGTTTTTTGTGGGTTTTTCTTTGTTCTTCTCTGCTGCTCCTATTTGCTTTTTGTTTTCTTCAATATATATTTTTTAGAGTAGTGTCTTGGTTTCAGAATGGTATTCTCCAAATAGTGCTACTACTGAAACCGTGTGCCTCTTGCTCACTCCCCTGTTTTCCCTTTCCCCTTCCTTGTTGGAAAGAAGAATTGAAGGTACAAAAGGCTGAGATAAGAGCAATTTACTGGAAGCAGCAATGAGATAAGAAAATGAACACTAACAGCAACAATATTAATGACAGAGGGTACAAGAAAAGGCAACGATTCACACGGAAACAGCTCTGCCACACTTATTTGACCAGAAGGAGCTCCTTCTCTTTGGAAGAGACTCCCTCCCTTTCCCTCAACCCGGCAATGATGTGAGGTTGTATAGAACAAGCTCTGGATCTTAGCCATGCCCTGTCCTGGCTACTGTAGAAATTAAGCCCGTCCTCGCTGGAACCAGGACAAATAGCCTTCTCCTTGCTCTGTTATTTCCTATGCTTAATCACAATCATCTATTTTCTTCCCTCCCAAAGGTGTAAACACCAGTCTGAGACCTCACTAAGCACAACCATGCACTCTTAATTTACATTTCATCTTCTTTTCTTCAAAACCACAGGCATGAATTTTAAAGCACATGGGTCTCTGTAGAAATATAATATTTGCTTTTAAAAAAAGCCCCTCATATAATAAGCAATACCTAACAAGAGTAGTTATGATTAGTATTTTCCTCTTCTGCTGTTTGTACTGTTAGATTTCACTAGTACCCTACTGTTTTGGAAAACTAGCTTTTAAATTTTTTTTATAGTGTTCTACTGTACCACTATACTAAATTGATATAGTATTTATCATTAAAATTTTCTGAATTTAACTGTAATTTGTTGATAGGACATGAATAGTCTTATCTCTAGCACTGCAGCATTTCACTAACGTGTCAAAAATGAAGCAATTTTACCTTTCCTTCTCTTTTTTTCTCTCTCCTCTTCTCTTCTGTTCTCATTTGTGAGTGTCCCCTGCATTCCTTGGATGATACACCATTTCATGTTGCTAATCATGCAGGAAAGCATTTTTCTTTTTCTGGATTAGATTTTGACTTCTTTAATGAGTTTAATAAGCTAACAAAAAAGTGTAATATGTGGTGGGAGTGTCTCAAAGTGAGAGAAAGAGAGAAGCAGCACCAACAAGCTGTTAGATCCCTACATAATACCTACTGAAATTGCAGTGTTAGCATTTCCATTTGCTGAAAAGCTTATAAAAAGTAGTAACCTGAACTGCTTGAAGTGTCATTTAGTAGTTTTGGCTGGAGTGGGAATATGAACTTTATTGTACGGGAGTTTTTATTTTCCCAGATCCTCAGTTCCTCAATCACTTGAATATAATTTTTTGTAAAACCATCTGTAAATTAACCTGGAATTTTTTCTTACAAGATGTATGGAAATAAGTCGGGGTCATTCAAAGAAAAATTTCGGAAACATTCCTCCTACTAAAAAAGTAAGACAAATACATAAGGTAGGTTTATGCCCACACACTGGAGCAGACTCTTTCACAAGTTCATAAACTCTAACTACACATCTTGCCATTTGCTCTTCCACTGTCAATTACTGTAGTGTGATGACTACTGTACACAGCAGCTAATTCAACTTCCATATAAATTCAAAGCATATCCACGGGGCGTCTCTCCCAGCAAGAACACGAAAAAAAAAGAGAAAAAATGTGTTGCCATCTACAGTTGGATACTGTTAGCAGTACTTCTAAAGAATGTGGGAATTCCAAGAATGCCTTTTAAACTGGAAAGCAGAGAGGCACAGCCTACAAGTATGGCAGAACTTACCTTCCTTTTACCCACTTGTGGTTGTAGGGTGTGAAACGCTTAACCATATTTCTGAACAGTATCTCCCATATTGCCCAGGCAGTTTAACTCTTCTAGTTGGAACAGGAAGTATTCAAAAAGATGCCCTTTTAAAACTGATTTTTAAACTTTGTAGAAAGAGTTTAAGGGATAAACAAGAAGTTGTATTAGTAAGAGGATGCAGATGACAATTAATGGACAATGAGAACTGTGCAACCAGTGAGAGCTTGAACTGATCGCTATGGAAAAGGACAGATGTCATATACTCTTCAGTTAACATTAGTTGCCAAGCGCTTTTTTAACATCTCTGTGCACTGAAAGATCCCTTCTGTGTATTGATACAATATCCCAGTTTCTCAGAAAGTTATAGATATGTATTTAATCACTTGATTAATAAGCTAAGACTGCTCAGATAGGGGGTCTAGCAACTTTCAGAGCTGATGCAGAGTAAGTGGTAGAAGTAAGTGTGTGTGGTTGTGTGCCTGTGTGGGAGTGAGTGGAAGAAACACAATCTCATCTCAATAGGAGCAAGCTGTTGGACTGACCTAGTGGAAAAATACCCTGATTCAACACGAATACCACCCACTGCCCACCACATTTAGTAGCAGACAGCAAAAATTGACACAATGACACTGTACACTGTGAAAAAGCTCAACTTCTACATGGCAGTGCCTTTGAAACACGTTGTGTTTCATTATCAATGTAAGTCTTGGAAAGCACAGTATCTGGGTGCAGCCCAATACCGGGATGTGCATGTCTGTGTTAGTAATCTCACTGTTTTATTCCAACTGGGTTACTTCACCATTGCTACAGTTAAGTGAGGTGCACAGTTCCCTCCTCATCTTCTTCCCCCAGATTAATACTGCTCATATAGTTAGTCTTGGGCTTAAAGGGTATGTTAGAACATGTACTGCAATACCAAGTACCTATGTTTCCTTCATCTGTCAACCCTAGTAATATTGTTTGCTTCTCTGTAACTCACTGCTTCCTTCCCTATTTTCTTTATACTATAATATCCCACCAAGCACATTCAAGCATCTCTCTGGGGTATGCACTCTTCTGTACATTCTGTGGCTGTCTAATGTTGCTTTATTTCTCGTATTTGTGAAGACTTTATCACTGAGTAAAACAGTGAGTAAATTTTTCCTTTTTGCTAATCTTTTTAGTATCAGTGATGCCAATCAAGTGCATGGATGTCTGTGGAGGAACAATTTGACTCAATCCCTTTGATTTTTGCTGTTAACAGCCATTCTTTATTTCAGGCATAATGATTAAACAAAGTGATTGCACAGATCACACCAGAAACTGAAAAATGAGGATTAGCTGGTGCCACAGCTCACAAAAGGATTAACTGACAACATTGAATTTCATCATCTGTACTTTGCAACATATGGAAGAGCACACTGAAGTGGATAAAAGAGACCTAAGAAGAATAAAATGCATGTTAGTTGTGGTTCAACTGGTTAAGAATACTGCTTGTAGCAATAGGCTCTGAGATCAAATAATGAATTTTCTTTTATAAAAATTCAAATAAAAAGTATGAACACAGTAACACTAATTTGGCAGTATCTGCTTTCAAAAACCTGCATAGTTAGCTGTCTTATTTTGACTGAAGTTCTAATTTGAGATTCTAGTCCTATAATTATTTCTATGACATCCTAAGATTTTGATCTGGTTAAAAAAATTAGAGGCTATGCCAGCTGTGCAAGCCCCAATAAAGTAACAACCACCTCCCACCNATTCATCTCCTTCTTGTCGTTATCCTGGGACAATCTTTTATGAACACAAAACTTCCTAAGCTCAGTGAAGTCATATGGGTGTTGCACAGAAAACAGTCAGATATTTTGCTTGTAAGTTCCTCTCCTCAAAATCTCTTTTCAGAGAGTAATTCCAAAAGAAATCCAACATTTTACCAGTACCTTTATTTATATCCATGACAGAGGGACTGTCTTCTGTTTTGAATATATCCCACTGAGAAGCAAATGGGAATTTAGAGCTAAGCTCTCAGACAGAAATGTAAGAGAGTTGAGGTGATGAAAGACTTTAATTTCTGCAGAACTTCTTACTGTTTCTTATCTTTTCTTGGATGGCCTCTGGATTGGAGCCATCCCTGATGTCATTTAAGTTGAAAACCACGAACTATTGTCTCTTAAAATGTTGATATTACTTTAGACAGATGTTGAAAAGTCCCTTTATGCCTTTAAAAAACAAGGCAAAAAAATCAAAAAAGGAAAAAAATCAAAACAAGGACAAAAAACCCAGAATTTGCTCTTTGAAAATGTTATATACTGATAAACATCAGGTCAATATCCAGCAGATTAATTCCACCATTGCATAGTGGGAAGAAAACTAAGAGATACTCCCAAGCTCTGTCCCCCCTTTCAGCTTACTGTTTTTACCAAAATCCTACTAAATTGGCACATGAGAGTTCATAATCTCTTACGAGGATTGGCAGTTCCCACAGGAATGAAGAGTAATGAGATTGCAAATAATACATGAATGGGTATACAGAAATAGAATAAGCAAAACCAACCAGCATGAGAGAACAGAAAGACCAGAAAAAAGATTTTCAGGAGTATTCATACTCCTTTAAAAATTATTTACAATATATTTTTCTACTGGATGCATTTCTCTTCATAAAATTAAGTCATATTTATCATCCTCTAATTTGTGTCACTGATTTCAGTATTTTCCATTCACCAAAGTCACTTCGTGCATTTTTAAGAGTCAAGATCCTCATCATCCAAGATGAGGATACTGCTCTGCACACATCAGAAATTTTGGTGTTTTAATCCTTGTCTGATTCCAGTATAGCAAATTATATTCTTCACTGTTTTACAGCTAGAAAAAAAAAAAATTTAAAAAGTTCAATTAAGTGTCAGGTGACTTAAGAATATTTTTGGGCTTCCTATGGTGCTCTGATGTAGTAGGTTTTATTACAGTACTATCAATAAGATGGATAAGTATATCTAAGGACAAAAATGGTTACATCAAATCAAATCAAATCAAATCAAATTATGTGTGAGACCAAGAGCGTACAACCAAGCGTTGCTTGGTTGATACGCTCCAAGATCTTTAAAGGTTCTGAATTAATGTTGCTTCTCAGAACCATGACAGCATTAGTGCTTTGAATTTAATCAAAATTTTAAAAAAATCCTTTTTAAGAAGTGTGTAGATTTCCATACTGAAAATAAAGCAAACAAATTGTGGACTATCAAATGAAAATCAAGTCAAAATTTATTTCAATATTTAGTTACATTACATTAACTCTCAAAAGGATGAATTGTTAAAACTTCAAATGCAAGAAGACGCATACATTTCATGTTCATTCTGACTACTGACAAATCACAACTTATTTACTAAAGGATTCTACCTATGTAACCTGTAGTTGGCTAAAATTTTTACTTAACATTTATATTAGCTTTGTAATCCTTTCTTCTGCAAATGCTAACCTTTTATATCTCCCTGTAAGATACTACAATGAAGAATTTAAGTGAGCAATTAAAAGCGTGGAAACTCCCAGTTAGTAAAATTTACATTCAATTTCCAGTTTCTGAAGAAGCTTAAACATAGTCCAAGTTCTAGAAAATAATATTCTGACACAATACTTTGTGTTGTATACACTTGGTTATTTTTTTCCTTTATACTTGTTCTATGCGGTGACCCGAAGGTAGAGCTAGTCCAAATACTTTCTGTAATATCATATAAAGGGGTTTTAAAGACAAAAGAGACAAAAGATACTAGAATAAACACCATAGGTAATGGAAGCAATGCTTTTTCTTAATTTTTTTTTAAAGATGCTTTTTTAATTTCCACCTATGATCATGGGTGCACCAGACTTTCCTTGTGGTTGACTTTTCTTGTTAGTCAACTTGTGTCAGAGTCCACATCCATCTTCTTTTGATTGGAAAAAGTTGCCAAAGTAGCTCACACAAACCAATGTATTTTCATGGTTTCAAATTATTTTGAGGAATCTCCCAGACTAAAACGGACTTTCAGCTCTTTTCATGGTATCTTTGAGCCAGTACTTGCCCAGTTGGTGTCTACTGTTTCCTCTCTGGTCCTTCACTACCTTTCTTGAGCAGAGACACACACTCTTCAAGACAACAGTGAAAAAAACTCTCATATTCACCTGCTCAGTTAGAAAGGACAGAATATATTTCTGGATGAGGGCTTTACAAATGGACATAATTAATTTTTCTCAGTTTAGCCCTCAAATTACACAAATGCAGACAAAGGACAGTAATGGTTAAATGCCACTTGTTTGCAGGCTCATACTTGTCAGATTCTGTGCGGATTCCACGGACTGTTTACAGAAGTTTAATTTATGGTTTAAATGTAAGCAGTTTGATTACTGATACAGCCAAGCCTTACTTTCTGCTGCTGCAGTCTAAGCATATCAGTTATTTTTTTGTGTGGAAGAAAGATACCTTACCTGCTTGTGGATGAGACAAGCAGAAGATAAAGACTGCCACCTATTGTTCTGAAATAAAGCACAGTTTCTGCATACAGCAAGAAAACACGAGCATCCTGAGTTCAGTGCTCCAGCCATCTCTACCACTTTCCCAACACAAAGATTTTGGTTTCCCTAACATATAACCTATTATCTAAGTGGAATGCATCTTGGCTCTATGCCTAATTTATAAACTGAAAGACTTTCCCACATTCCAGTGAATGGCATCAACAAACCAAATTCATTGGAAGTATAAAGTACCTGGGTGAGGTATTTAATTACAAGATGCATTAGCTTTCTTTCAGGTAAACCTATGTACATGAATTCTGTTATTTATTTACAGTGGGGGGCAAGAAAAAATTCTGTGTTCTTTTTCCTTATCTGAATATTCATCTTCACCTTGTCATTATCATGGAATTGTCTTTTATACATGTAAAACTACTGAAGCCCATTGAAGTCACACAGGTACTGCAGACAAAATGGACAGATACTGTGAAAATTTTGATCTAGAACACTATTAAATATAGGTCAGAAAACAGTGTACTGAAAAGAAGACAAATTCATTGACACAGAGGGGAGACAAGCTGACCTGATTATGTATTGTTAATTTTTTATCCCTTTCACACTAAGACTCTCAACCATCTGTCCAGTACTACTGGAAATCAGAATTAAATTTTTCATAAATCTGGCAGCAAGAACATGAACAAAGAAAAAATCTAGTGTCACCAAATAATGAACCTTTGAATGCTCAGTTGAACTGGCTGGGAGGCCAGAATCTGGGCCTCAGAGACTTGATACCTATATAGACTTGCAGTGCACTGTTATAGCACTACTGCCCTGCAGAGACAATACAGAATGGCCTTTCTATTTTATCCTGACATTTTTTGAGAAAAAAAGCTGTCAGCTGAAAGGAACACTGTCTGGATACGTAAGCTTTCTAATGACAGTGATTAATGTTAAATACAATAAGGTTCCCTCTATGTTTAAAATAAAATTTCAAGGGTAAATATAATAAAAATAAATACTTAATGTGAATTCTCAACCTGAAGTTCTATTTATGATTATCTAGTCTGGCCTTTCTAAGTGATGCATAGATATTCTAGGACTTTCTACATAAAGCCAAAAGGTTCTGAGACAGAGCACTTAAAATACTTTTCATCTGGATAGAATGACATTATTGGAAGAAGGACACCTACCAACTATATCTGTGGGTAAACTAACTCCCTATTTGTCCTGCTAGTGCTTTTACTGTTCATCATTCCCAGTTCAAATGTGCCTAACTTCATCTTCACATCATGGAAATGTTTAATTGCTACAGGGTTCCATGAGTGAATGAATTTCCAGAACATTACAAGTTAGAAGCTTACATATTGCTGTCAATATTTTAAAAATATGATGAAAAAGATGCAAAACTGACAAAAGATATATAGTTTAAAAAACCAAACTGAAGTTGTTTCTTCTATTAGAGAACATTACCAAACTGCATACTCTTAATGAAACACACAGCTACAGAATTTTTCAGTCACTATTACATTTAAACAGCCAGCACTCACATCATGATTTGTAACTCAATGCAGTATTAACAGAAGTTGCAGCAATCTTCACAGTCTAGACAATTGTATCAGGAGCAGTGCAAAATCTGTCTCACTGCCATCAGCTTCTCTGCTTTGGGCCACCAGTATTTTGTTTCTGATATTTGCTGCCATCTCATGTGTTTCAAGAAGTATTGCAGTGGAATGCTAGACGCAAGTGTTTTGTACATCTAAAATAACTTTAGATAGCTATGTGACTGCGAAGTTAAGTAAATACATTACTTAAAATTCTGAAAAGATTGTTTTAGCATTACTGCTACGTGATACAGAAATGACCTCCATTTAAAACCAAAATGAAATATTCTGCACCAATTTGGGTGAAATAGCATGCTGTGACCAGTTTTCAACTCTCAGTATATGAAGGACACTGACATAGTTCTAGACTTCCAGCACAAAATTGTCAGGGACTGGAGGATATCTCTAATGAAAAGCAACTGAGGGAGCTAGGTTTGTCCAGCCTTAAGAGGATGAGGCTTCGGGGTAACCTTATTGCTGTCCACCATTACCCAGTGGGAGGGCATAGAAAAGATGAAGCCTCCTTGGAAAAAACACAGTGATAAGACAAGACAAACACATTCATTGCAATACAGGAAATTCAGGATATATTAAAGAAAAAAAATTTCACCATGAGTGGTACCACACTGAAACCGGGACCCAGAGGTGTCATGGAAGACAAATTTATAACTAAAACACATGTCAACTCCTCAAACCAGGAATGGTTTCTGACCTCTGTGAAAGAGAAAAGATACACTGTCACACAGCAAAAAGGCTATTTTTTGGTCAGAGGTTTGTACTGCCTAGATATTGCATCAAAAACTTAAAACACAGGTAAGGGAACTTACAGGTTATCCTTTTATCTTGGTGGTTGTGGTCACAAGACCAGGGTTTTTGTAACTGGCCAACACTAGCCTAAAGACATAGCCCAAAACATGAAAGGCAGGAAGAAAGTGCTGAAAAGCTTACTTAAACCTCAGTAATAAAAAGATTCTTCCCACCAGGTAGAACATACCAGCAAGTTCACAGGTGCTTTGAGATGCACCCACGCAAGGTGAGCAAGTACTGGAAGCACTGTGCCAGAGCAGCTTACCAAAGTCAAAACGTTGATTTATTGACTACACATTGCCACATAACTGAAAAAGGCCTCTGTCCTTACTTCCATCTATCAAAACAGAAGTTCTTAGCTACTGGCTTTGAAAAATGATGTCAAGGTATAGCTTTCCATAGCCATAGCACTATGAGGATTAATGCACTCAGACTAGCCATGTGCACCCTTGGTCCGTTACTCGGGACTGCTTGAGCCAGAGGCTGTGGGAGGTGCATGCTTCGGCAATACTCCAGGCACACCATGACCTTGCAGAGACTTGTAACCTGAAAGAACAACAGATGAGGAGACTCAATACTTCCAAGAGTTATTGCTGTACTTTCTCTTCAACAAGGACTCTGCATGAGTCTTAGAGATCACATTTAAAAACAATGTCAAGTCATCAATCTTTTCTACTTCATAGTGAATTAGCAAGCAGAGAACAAACAATGAGAAACTGCATTCAGCTGCACTGTTTTCCCGTAAGCACTAAACAAATATTTTATTAACCCCACCAAAGGCTTAAGGAAGAAGGCAAACAACTCCCTGTTTTCTTCTACTCATATTCAGTGAAACGAAATTTGTTTCCCTAGGCAGAAGAAGGTGATTCATTTAGACACTGCTGGACATAGTGCCATATAGAGATATCCAGACATACAGCTGCCCAATTTTTCTTAATGTATAATATTGTGTCCAAATGACAAAACAACATGAATGTCTCTGAGCACAGCAAACTTACAGCATTAGGTATGCTTCCTAAAAAAAAACACCCCAAAAACCAGCCCAAAATTTCCTGTATTTTCAGGCTCCTTTAGTACTGAAAAAAGTCTTTGACTCTCAAAGATAAAGTATGACTTCTTTTAATGTAATAGGTATACTTGAAGAAGGGCTAAAGAGGTCTTGTCCTTCAGTCATCTTCTGGTTGTTTTTCACTACTTTCTAGAACACAACAACCAGGAGCAAAATAAAAGATAAACATAGACTACTCATGACTAAGAAAAGTCAAAGCATATCACACAATGATTAGACCTGAATAGACTGATTTATTTTAGCAGCAATCTGAACAGTCAAAATTATACTGCACCATGGCACTTCAGAAAGCAAACATATGGCATTGAGCTTTGGGGGCCTTTGTCATCAAAAGCAACATTAAACTTTTGCAAACAAAATCACATTGGTACAGCAGGACTGATTGATATGAGACACTGTGGCACAGCGATTAACTAGGATAACCATGTCGACCTTGCAGCTTGCTCCAACAGATCCACCATTCCTATGGACCTGAAAGGTCCTGCCCATTCTGAAGTTACAACAGGAGTAACTGCGGAGGGATTTCTTCACAGAAAGGGTTATTATTGGAATGGGCTGCCGAGGAAGGTGATGGAGACACCGTCCTCGGAGGTGTTTAAGAAAACATCTGGCACTCAGTGCCATGGTCTAGCTGACATGGTGGTGTTCGGTCATAGGCTGGACTCGATGGCCTCAAAGGTTTTTTCCAACCCAGCTGATTCAGTGATTCTATAACAGACCGACTTTGCTCGAAGCTTTGCGCTGGCGTTTTCCCCAGGTGTGTCCCGGTGGCGGCACACGTCGCTCAGGGGCGCGGCCCAGAGAAGCGGGCGGGCCCTTTCCGGCCCGCAGGAGCGGTGGATCGGCGCCAGCGGGCAGCGAGGTCGGCCTGACCCGCGCGGCTTCCCGACTTTCCCACAGCGCCGCTCCCCCGCCCGGAAGCGCCCGCGGCGCCGCCCCCCGCCCCCGGCACGTGACGCGCGAGGCACCGCTCCCTGGGTCACGTGCGCTGCCGCCGCGGGCGCGCGCGTGCGCATCCAGCAGCTGTCATCCGAAATCTAGGAGCGAGGAGTCTGCGGTGCGGCAGGGCAGGGGCAGTGAGAGCCTCGGGGGGACGGGGGGCCCGGCGGCGGCGGGGAGCGGGCTTGTCCTGTCTTGTNTCCGTGCCGCGGACAAGAGGGTGGCGGCTGGGACCGAGGTGCTGAAGCGAAACCGGCAGGAGTGGGAAAAGTGGGTCTCGCTTTCCTGCTCGTTGCCGGCAGTTTTGGGTCGGGGCAGCCGGTGGGAGCTCTCCGGGAGGTCGGGCGGCTTCTCCGCGTGTTCGGAGTGGGTGGACGGAGTGAAACAGAGCTTTACCTCTCTCCGTGTATGTCAGAGGTTTGATAAAATTGTTGTGGGGTGTCCAGGCATTCTCTTTTTGGTGCAGCTCGTTCGTTCCTTCATGTAGCTAAGACTTCAGAGTTGTGTGCTGAGCAAAGTATTGAGTTAAGCGGCCGTTCTACATCTGTCCGTGGTTACAGCACGCTTTCGAAGCTGGTTTTGGTATCAGGGCTCTGTGCTAAGATAGTAATCTACTCCTAATGGGCTTTCTCTCCTCTGCATTTGATTTTAGCTGGGAATGTGGAGTGGGAAGTGTGTGCAAAATATTATTTCTGATAGGCTAACTATTTAGGAAAAACACTCGTGTGTCCGTGTATTTTTTTAAACAATTATACTAGCTCAGAGAATAAACGGCATTTATTTTTTACTTTTTAAACTGCAGATTTATGATTCTTTGCTGAGAATTATCAACTATAGGAACTGAAGTTATTTTTAGTGGCTACTAAACCAGCACCTTTTAAGCCGAATCACTTTTCCCACAAGAAACTTAATGGCAGCTTAATGCAGTGTGGTTTTTTATGTTTATGGTATAAAATTTGTCTTGGGCTTTACCTTTGTGTTGTTTCCTTCAACTGTCATAAATAGATGATGGCATTTCTTCAGATTCCAAACACAAGGAAATGGAAATCACAAACATGATTTCTGTTTCAGTAGTTGAAATGAGAGTAAACTGAACTACTGCCCCTCGTGCTAGTTTTTTTCTCAGCTTAGGTTTGGAGTGGTGTTGGTGCTAGCAACTTGCTTTCTAGGGAGTGACCCAGGAAACAATATGTATCACCCAGATACGTGGGCATGGTTAAATAGCTGTTGGATTAGAGTTGGAATAATGTGTATGAGAGAAAAGTCTTTGGTCAATGTTTACTTTAAAAAAACTTAATCTGATTTGGTCTCTGCTGTCTTTTTTTTTTTTAATGGTAAATACAATAAAATAAGAAAAAAATTCAAATCCTCTAAGTTTTATTCTTTAATTATTGCTGAGTATTGCATGCAGAATTTTGTATCTCTTGACCTAATTTCTAAACAAATCAAATAAATAGTTCTGCACTAAATCTGAATGCACAATCAGTATTGCATTCAAATAATAAAATTATGTTGTCAACTGCTAATTATTAGAATATTCATAAGGTAATATTAGCAAACATATTAATTACTAAAAATAAAATTTTTTACTTAGCTGTGTTACAAAATATTGGGTTGAGTAGATCATAGATTAAGAACTTTCTGAGATGAAGCACCTCTTGATTGGTCTAATTCTTAGTTCTCTGCAGGTAATTCACTTTGATATTGAAATTTTTTTCATAGTTTTCTTTTGGTGAGATACATTTCATCAGCATTATGCTGAACAGAATGTGAATGGGGTTGTGGTGCCGTTAAAGATGGTATTCTCATCCTACTACCTCCAATGTAAATTTAAAAAAACCCCATCCTAACACCTTTTG
Organism: Edolisoma coerulescens; assembly: GCA_013397115.1. Lineage (NCBI taxonomy): Eukaryota > Metazoa > Chordata > Aves > Passeriformes > Campephagidae > Edolisoma > Edolisoma coerulescens. The sequence continues at coordinate 93,477 of VWZW01006875.1, forward strand.
AAACATGAATTTAGTATACATGGAGCTTCAAAGGGAAGGTTTATTACTATAATTCTGTCAATACATGGTATTTTTAAGATCTCTGGTCACAGGAATGGTTCAAAAAGTGATGTTCTGAAATGTTAAGGTTTTAGTAATTATCTAGTAAAAAAATCTCCATAGTCATTTGATAGCTTGATAATCCATATCTCAAAATCAGCAAGTGATCTGGTGAGTTCTTCTCTTGATTTTTGTTTAGAATCACAGAAGACCCATAGGATAAGCAATATTTTATACTTGGAGGATAGTAATTGTTGTGTAATCAAATCACATAATGAAGTTGTTAATAAGAATTTGCTGATCTAAAGTCTCAAAATGTGTTATAAATAAACTCTTATTATAGTTTTGTTAAATGAAAACTTACAGATTAATTCAGGTTTCATAGGTGGCATTGTATGTCATAATAAATTTAGCTGTAGGCTTGCCCTTTCCTCCAGCTGTTATTTCACCTGTTTAAAATTGTGGAATTGTGCATAGCAGTTGAGTTGTTGGCTTTGTCTGTGAGTAGTTGTACTGCTGAGTTATGCATTGAGTTATACTCATTTTTATCCTTAATTTTGTTTACGTCTAACATTTGTGGGACAGGATAGTTGGGACAATGTACTTGGGACACTATACTTTGGACAGTATACCCTGAAAAGTGAGGACAATATATATAATCATTATGATCTGTATAAATAAAGATTAGAAAACATGCCAGGATTTTAAATTTAAGGTATTAAAGTTGCAAGAGTTAAAGTTCAAAACACATCTCTTAGTGAAAACTGAATACTGAAAACATTTCTGTGTCTCTAGTCAGTTTCTGATTCTCAGACAAAGTGAGATAGTTCATTGACTGATGCAGATATTATGGGGAACGTTCACATACAAAATATAGTACAGTTCCTTTGTGACATTTCTGCCAGTAAAATGTAGAGTCACTTGATTGGATTATTGGGATTTAGCTCATTACACCTGTGATATCCCACTGGATTTTGTCTAATGAAATTAAAAGACTAGTTATTAGCAGGTAGCTTGTCTCTAAGAAGACCTATATAAATACTTACATTCATGGTAGATGTTGTATGACAGACATTACTGTGCTGAGTCAGGCTTTGTTTCACTTTCACTATTTATTTCTTTGATTAAAAAAGTATATAAGTTGCCAAAATGGTAAATGAGCCTATGGCTTTGGAGCTGGATAAATTGTCTGTAATCATAAACTGTTTTGAAAAAGAGCAATTTCCATTTAAAATTAAATTGGGGAAAAGTGTATAACTCTTTAAACTAACCTACAAATAAAGACATAGAAACAGAAAAGTGTGAGAAATGAAGTTTTAGAAATCAAACTCTTCATGTTTGGGTTTGACTAGATGGAAGTTTTTGGAGTACTTGATTTGAATAAATTATGATAAATATTTCAAGACTGAGATAGGTAAAATATCTAAAATTTAGAAAAACAGTTAATTAATAAAAGAGGAAAAATGTTTTCCTAACTGATTTGTTGCCTTCAGAGTTGTAGTGTGGCTTATATGAGTTGGTGAAACTTCGAAACTCAAAATGTTCTTCTCTTGCCCGTGTGGAAATCTGCTTTGGATTTACTGGGATACAGATCTGTGCAGAGTCAAAGAATGTCCTGGGTTGGAAGGCACAAGAATCCCTGAGTTCATCTCCTGGCTCTGCACAGGACCACCCCAAGAATCACACCATGTGTCTGAGAGCATTGTCCAAACACTTCTTGAACTCTGTCAGGCTGGTGCTGTGACCACTTCCCTGGGGAGCCAAACACCCTCTGAATGAAAAACCTTTTTCTAATGTCCAACCTAAACCTCCCCTGACACAACTTCAGGCCATTTCCTCTAGTCCTGTCACTGTCGCCACAGAGATCAGTGCCTGCCCCTGCTCTTCCCCTCACAAGGAAGTTGTAACTGCAATGAGGTCTCCCCTCAGTCTGCTCCAGGCTGAGCAGACCAAGTGACCTCAGCTGCTCCTCATATGCCTTCCCCTCAAGGCCCTTTAGAGTAGAACTTGCTCCTTTTGTCTGATATAATATTGTGGGTTAGAGCCATGTTGTTCCCAGATACCATTTAACAGGAGTGGCAGACCACCTAATGAACTCACAGAATGGTACGTCATTTCAGGACCTGGGATCAGTTTGGAGTGAGGAGCTTTTGGTCACGGAAGCTGACCGTATGGTGGTTTGCTTTAGTGTGCAGGCTTTCAGTCATAACAACACAAAGGCAAGACATTCCTGGCTATGGCCTGGCCACTAGGTATTGGGTCTGTGGTAATTTAGACCAAAATGTGAGGGCAGGGGAATTGCATAAAGTCTTTGAATTACGAAATCCTTTATGAGAGTGGGAATGCTCACACTGAATGTAAGCTTTATTACTGATGCAGAAATGCAGTCTCAGGTGTTCCATAAATAAGCAGCTTTAAGAAAGACAAGTATATCTTTCTGTTTCTCAGGTTATAGAGCCTCATTTATGTGTTTGGTGGTTTTTGTTTGTTTTTTTTTCTTCCGCTTTCATGCTGTCCTTGTTCAGCTTCTAATAAAGCAGTTGCCATATAGTGGTTCCTTGGGAAAATTATTATCACAGTTACTGTAGTATATCCCTGGAAAGAATATGTGTGTTTTGATGTTAAGGACTTGTGAAGTTCGAGCTATTAAGGGTATCTTTTGGGAGGGGGCCTGTAAAAGCAGTTAATTATATGCCATATAGGCAGAAATGACAGGCCTGGTAAAACTCTATAAAAGTGCTTAATCAGGAAGGAGTTCACATCTACCACCTGCGATTTCTATCCCCAGCAATATTATAGGCTACATTAGAAATGAATATTTTTCTGAACTTGTAGGTACTTGTAAATTAGCTTTTTGAAAACTGAGAGCTAGGCCAAACCACTGTCTGGACTCCTTGAGGACTACACCCAAGTTTGAAAATGTTGTTACACCGTTGTGTGAGTTGATGGTTTACTTGAATCTTAAATAGTGCTTTCAGCTTGGATGTTCTTTTCCCTTGACTAAAAGTAATTTACTGTAACTGGTAGAGATCTAGAAACAGGATGATCAGAAATATGGAATGGATTTTCTGTGGTGAGACTAGAAGTTTTCAGCTTAGAAGAGAGATAAACCGCATGAGACCATGGTAGAGATCTGTAAGTCCTGTATGGTCTGAAGGTAAATATGAGCAGTTAGATAACTGTTCTCAGTGTGCACATGAGCTATCAGATGAAACTAGAAGGTGGAATATTCAACATACACAGAGGAAGATACATCACTTAACATATTGTTGATTGTAGAGTGCTTTGTTGTGAAATGTTTTGGATATTAAAGGCCTACACAGGTTCAAAATCATGGGGAAAAAATCATCAAACTCTGCAAAATCCACTAATACCCTATGTGTTTAAGGATTCCTTGTTATGTACATTGCTGAAGAATGAGATGGTATTCTGAAAATGTATATATACCCCAGCACTTACTTATTTCTAGATACCTGCTGTTAGCAATTGTGGAAACTAGTTAGGTTCTTGATAACTTGCTGTTGCTGGAGGCTGTTACATGCTGCTTCCAGTTAGGACTATGGGTTTCATACCTATGTTTTCATTAAAAAAAAAGTAAACACTCTTGAATCACAGGTTGCAGATAAAAATGAGAAAAAATACTTTTTCTGTCTGGTTTTTTTTTTTTCTTGCCCTTTGTCCCAGATCACTTATTTCAAGATGTTTTTCATGCTGTGAGCCTGGTGTGGGAGAAGAATGTCTATGGAATGAATTCAGGTCATTTGTCAGTTCAAAATTTATGGGCTCAAATTAGGCCACTTTTATAGTTTTGAAACATTGTTGCTGTAGGGTAGTACCAGACATAGAAATCTAAACTTGAAATGAAGCTTGCAAACTACTCAGAGCTTTGTAGTAAAATTGAGGTGGTTTCAGGATCTTCAGAATATGGTTATCTGCCCAGATTCCTGGTTTCTTAAGTTTTATAATTTATTTAAATCTTTAACGCTCCTAACATTTTTAAACTTGAATCTTTCTGATGGTGGTGGATGTCTGAGGAATAACCGTGAGATTTGGCCTCACATGACAAATACAAAGCATCATGTTCCTTATACTTATTTTCACAGTTAATACAATCAAATAACCTAAGTAACAGATTTGGAATTCCTGATAGGATCTCTTTTGAAGCTGGGTACATAAAGTGGGCTGACCTAATTGCCTGCGCATTTACTGTTATTAAAAGAACAATTCAAACATAAGTATGCAAACCCAAATTACATTGAGAGTTAACTGTTTGCATGCTCGTAAGAGTTGAACAAGCAAACTGTGCTTTTATGTTCCCAGTTACCTGAAAGTGCATTATTGCAGTATTTTGTGTCTTTGAATTTGCTTTGCTGAACAGTACAGGGAGTTGGATGGTACCTACTTACAGAATATGCTAACAACTTTTTAAAAATGATGAATCTACCTACGGAGTTTTTACTTACATTATAAGTAAAATTGCTGCTGCAACTATTATAGATTAAGGCACGGTTTTCTGCTACTTATTTCCTTTCCAGCTTGTGCAGAGCTGGTGGTGCAGACACATTTAGTTTGTAAAACAGCCTCAGAAAAAACTGCTGGGGCTTCCTGTGCATGCCTTTCTCTGGACAAGTTTATTTTGTTGGTGTTATCTTCTCCAAAAAAGTTCCCGGGATTAATTCTTTGTCAAATTTTTGTTGTCCCATAGTTAGTGTGGGTGAAAATTTGCAAGAAAAGAAAAAGGAAAAAATGTGTGTTTTAGTTAATTTATCTGTGAGAAGCAATGACCTTCAGAGACTTGATTTTTTCCCATCTTCCTTCCTACTTTTTCTGTTTTGCTGGAGCTTGCTTTATGTAATTTGTTTAATTTGGATAGTGGAGTAAAGCTTGTGGATGTTGCAATATTATGTATTAAAACACACAGAATAAAATAATCTTTCAAAATATGAACACATTTATTTTATGATATAGTGGCCTATAGTTATTTATTGCTTTTCCATGTTGGCTAATAATTTTGTGTATAGCAGAGTAGATGTGGCAGTCTATGCTTTTTCTTTTTGTTCAACAGTACTTTCAGTAGAGAGGACTGCCCAAAGTGGGCAATCAAGAGATGCCTCCCACAGAGCATCCTTGGAAGAACTATTTTAAGTCTTGTGTAGTTTAAAGCCAGGGAGTTTTGCCTCCCTGCTGATGATGGGTGGATTTCAAGGTACTGGCTAGTTTATTTTAGACTAGAAGCCAAAAGAAGTGGATAGCCTTCAGAGCACATCTGACATCTTAGTATTAAGGTGGAGGGAGAATATTGTAATACTGAAAGTTGGTTTCATGTAGTAAAGACTACAGGTTTTTGTGCTCTTTAACTAACTGCAAATTAACACGTGCTCTTTTTCTAGTATGTTTCATTCTGGTTTAATATTTTCTAGTTGTGTGATTGGTTTCTTGCTTGTAATTTGATTAAACACAATTGCTAGTTTAGATTTCTGTAATAGATATCAAATAAATTGAACTTGGAAGATGCTCTCCAGTTCTGGAAAGGATAGATTCTGTATTCTTCTGAGGGCATAGAGGATTCTGCATAGAGGAATAGTGTTTAACTGATAACACTTAAATCAATAAATTTTATTTAGTATTCTGACAGCTGTAACAGTATGGCAAGTTGTGGGCATTTCAAAGAAACAGTTCAATGTTTTGGCAGTGGAGGCTGGGAATTGTAGTTGCCTGGTACTAATTTGTATGGGCAAGCTTCAGTTGACTGTGGTGGGGTATAGAGGTGCTTCCCTTTTCTTAGAATGTAGAAGAAACTATTATGGAGATTTTGCAGTTACCAAAAACCATGCAGAATAAAACGTGTTATCAAGCATGTAATACACACTTCTGTTCTTTATTATCAGGTGTGTTATGTCTGTGCAAGCCATACGGTTCAGATTTTGTAGGATTTCCCTGTCATCATGACTGGTGAAATGCATTTGCATCTTGAATTATGCAAATAATTGTAGTATTAATGAGATTTCATCTTGCTGTGAGTATGTGAGCTTTTCTAATGTTGAACTCTGATGTTTTTAGTTCATCAGATTTCTTGGGCCACATACTGACATCGATGTGGAAGGTTCAACTTTGCTGACCTCATGTTTTCACTTCTGTAGTATTAAGACAAGTGTAGCATTAGTATTCTCCTGGCTGATGATTTGAGGGTTTTAACAATGACTTAAAATGGCCATAAACTTCTGAAAAGGAGGATCAGGTTCTTTAACCTACCTATTAGCTGGACAACTTAGCTCTTTAGCTGGCAACTTTGGACAAATTACATGCTTGTATTTTATTTAAATTTTGAGTTGTTTAATCAGATGCCTTTAAGACATAGGCAAACTACTTGGTCACCAAGAAATTGAAGCTTTATGGATAGGCTGTGGAGTTTATTGGATCAGGTTCATAGCTTGGGCTTGTTTGGCTAAAGCTTTCCCATGATTAGCTAAAAAGCTTCATTCAGTGCTATGCAAAGTACTAATGAATGATAATTTGAGTGAGGTTTGTCTTCTCATTTATTCACATTACCCTTTGTTTTTCTACGTCATCATGGGCATCTTTTTCAGCATGCAAGAGGACAAATGTACTGTTTTGCAAGAGGACAAAATGGCTGATTATAATGCTGGTATTAGGGATTTAAAATAACTATAGAATTTCCCTGTGTACATATTACTTGTCTTTCTATTTCATAAAGTACAGCCTGGGCATGTTGGCCTTCTTTTTATAACTTTGTGTTTACTAATACCTTGCACATTTTCATTGTGTAGTAAATAAAAGCTCTGGAAGTTTTATTTTTTAGGTTGTACAGCTTTGTAATATCATAAAATAGGTGTACACCTAAGTGCAGCAGTTAAGTCAGCAATAATATGATTGCAGTGCAGATTTGGCATTAGAATGGCCTCCTAGTAGTTGTGATTTTGTCTGCAAAACAACCTCTGAACTCTTAACTCTTACACTGGACTATATATTATGCTCTCTTCTCTTAATGGTTTAGCTAGGGTTTAACTGAGTTTTTGCATGTGAGAAAAAACCCCAAAGTATGCATGGTTTGGAGAAAGTGTGTAGGACTCTGGAGTTCCAGAAAGTCCTTGGAAGAATTACGTATTGTGTTAGACGTTAATAGAATTGAATCGGAAGGCCAACATTTTCTGATTAGTTTGTAGCATAGCTTTATTTTTTGCGGTAAATTTAGACCCTGTAACTCAGTAATTGTGCTTACTGTTTCAGATTGGTGTTTGTAGTGAAGAAATGCAATAGTGAAATTGTAAAACAAATTTAAGAAGTTATAGATCATAGTTGTAAAAAGGTGTTGAATTACTAAGAAATCATAAAATGAATCGAAACATCTAATGGACTTGTAGCATAGCAAATTCTGCATAGCATTTATGATCTTTCTGCTACTTAATCTAAAGATGTTATATAGCAGAATCTGCTCAAGGAGTTTTGCAAACATTGTGTTTTCAAAGAGCAGCTTTACCCGGTAAGTTAATGAGAAGGTGTTTTTAACTGAGGAAGAAGGGTTACACAGGAGCGTGGATTGAACAGTTTAGTTCTACCAAAACTGACACAGCTGGCTGGTCTGTGTGCTCATTGCTTAGGGACCCCGACCCTAAGATCTGGTAGAAGCCGGTAGAAAAACATCTGTGAAAGGCAGGATTTGTATTTTTTACACTGCAATGAAGCTGGGCAAAAATTCTGCCTTTTCACTGCTCTACACATGTCTTCATAATGAGTTGAAAGTTATTAATTCTGCTTGTGATACAGATTGAGGTTCATCATAGCACGATACCTTACATGCTTGAGGCTTGTCTTAGTTCCAGAGAAATATGGGAATAATCTTGTTAGTATCTTCACAAACAAGATTTTAGGAATCTAGTAGCCAGGCAAGAATGCTGATGTATGAGTGTGAAAGTTAGCATGAGTTAATCATAGTTCATTAGTTCGATCAACAATCCTTAAATTAATTGAATTTCTTCGTTGTATCAAAGTGCCGGGGTATATTCAGTTGGTTTGGTACATGGCTTTTTTTAAAGCAGCTCATCTATTAAAACTGCTGTATTTTGTGAGATGTTTTGGTTAAGAGGAATTTTTGTCATGCTAATTTATGCAATGATAACTTTGTTGTGCCTGATTCTTGAAATGAGACATTGGTCAAAATAATCCTGCAGTTTTTCTCATAGCTTGGATATGGCTTTTTCTTGTCTCTTTATTCCTTTTGCATAAGGAATATAGGAAGGCAGATGTATTTCAAACTTCTACCCCTTCATATTAAAAAAAATTAATTCCAAAGAGAGAGTCTCAGGTGTGTAGTAATCCATACAGGCACTGTAGTTTCTTATGTTCCTCACCCATATGCAAAATGAGGATTAAAAGGTTGATAAAAGGTTTCCTTTTCACACTGACTTTCTATATGAATAATTAAATTTAATAAGTTTACATAGCAACTGAGATTTAATTAGTAAATCAGTTATGCTTTTGGAAATGGGCTTCATCTGTGATATAGTGAAAGGTGATGCAGGTGACATCTGACACCATGTGCTTGTTGAATTGGCAGAATTAATATTAATTTGTTTAGCTGGTACAGGGCTGTGTTTTCAATTCAGTGTGCGAATAATGCTGGTACACACTGATGTTTTGGTTATTGCCAAGCAGTGCTTAATCTAAATCAGGGACTTTTCAGTGTTTTGTGCTCTTCCAGTAAGGAGATGCACAAAAATGTGGGAGGGAGCTGACAAGGAGACGTGAGCCGAAGTGTATCTAATGTGGGTGTGTTACCCGGAAGGGTGGCTGATCCCGATTTGGAGATGGGTTTGGCATCAGTCAGTGGATTGTGAACAATTGTATTGTGCATCACTTGGGGTTTTTTGGGTTTTCTCTCTCTCGCTCTCTCTCTCTCTGATAAAAATATATTTAAATAAAATTCACTTTGTTTCAATTATTAAGCTGTTCTTAACTCATGAATTTTACTTTTTTTCCTGATTCTCCTTCCAGTCTCACTGTGGAGGGGGGAAGTGAGTGATCAGCTGTATGGTACTTAGTTGCCAGTTTGGCACCCAGTGTGGGACATGGAGGATTGAGGCAACCACAGATCTAATCAGAGCATGTTGGAAGAAATTTGTTACAAGCAGTTTTTATGTAAGGTTAGTGAAGAATTTTGTGAACAGCAGATGGCACATGGTGATGTATACTTGGAAATTGCAACACCTTCTGATCTGAAGATAACGTGTATCTGTCACTTGCCTAAAGATCAGTCCTTTCATGTGTACTGTATCCTGATATGAGATAGAAATGACTTTTTCTTTTAGTCATCCTCAGTGTAGGAATGCAAATCAGAGGAAATGCTGTTTTTTTGTATACAGCTTGCATGCTTTTTTTTCTCTTGAAGTTTTCAGAGAGCGGTGATATAGTCCTGTTGTTAAACTGCAGATGGTGAGAACTAGAAAATCCAAGTGCTCTTCCTCTGTATTTGTAGTGTGAATGGGAAGTGAGTGATTGGTTTTCTCCATTTACTTAATGGGAATAGTGATTTTTTTATCAAACTAGCTTTGTTACTGTAGGTTATGCCTGCGTAATGTAACTCTCTAGACTGCGCAGATGGATCTACACAGGAAGATGCTAGATTAACTTGAGAGAACATGCTGTAAAAGCAGAGGTATGGACTGGACTGTGTACATATCATTTACAATAGCGTTTGTTCTAGGTAAAGGCTGAGTATTCTTTAAGGAGTGAGGAGAAAAAGTAAACATTTGTTTTGCCTTTTATACTAGCATGGGCAGATAATTGTAGAAACTTTTTTCCTGTTTGAAACCATGTATCTTGAATCTCAGAATTTGTTTTACAGATTATTCTCTACAGTGTATTTTTTTTTTTTTACAGCTGGATTGAAATTGAACCAGAATGGCTGCTGTTATCTCAGATAGTCCTCCAAACCCAAGCTGCAAAATCATGACTTTTAGGCCTTCGATGGATGAATTCAAGGAATTCAACAAATACTTGGCATACATGGAATCACAAGGTGCTCATAGGGCTGGAGTTGCAAAGGTAAACATCTATAACATAGAAGAAAAATGCTCCTAATACCTGTTCTCCCGTTATTTGTATTTTACTGATTACAAACCTGACCTTTTTAGTATTTAAAATTTTTTTCCAAATGATTTTCAAGGAGTAGGTAATGATTTGTTACTGTTTTAAGAAAGCCTTTTGGTGTCTCTGATATTTCATGCAGACTAATGAAGATGTTGTATAGTGTTTTCCCTCTAACTGTAAATTGTTTACAAGTTTACAATAGCAAAATAGGATCTCTTTCTAAGTAGATTTAAACTATTTTTTGTCAAATCAAAATAAAACAGGGAGTTGATAGTATAAATTGAAGTAGTCCTGATAATACCAGGTGTTGAACTTGGTGTTTTAGGGTTGCATAAAGCTTTTCTGGATCAAATAATCCCACTTCATTATGGTGAACATAAAGATAGTAAGGCAGTGTTTGAATGGAAATAGTTTTCTTTTTAATTGGTGATCATGTTATGTTCTTGTTAATGAGAACTGGAGGCACACTAACTGCAACTGTATTGCCCTTTGAACAATGGCACATCCAGGACCTTACAGCAGTAGTTCTTCCCCTAGCAGAGGGTGATAGTCAGAGGTTCAGTCTGATGTAGTTTAGTGATACATCGTGTAAGTGTTTATGCTGTATCTGTTTTGCCACTTTTCAAACCAGCAGAAACCAGTGCAGGTCTAGAAATACCAGCTTAGTTATTGTAAGTACTCCGTGGGAATAGCCATCTCCATCACTGGATTTTGAAGCTAATGTTGCATGGTCAAGACATTTAGAATCTGAGAGAGGAGGAACAAAACTTGAAATTCTTGGTTTCCCCCCTGCCTACTCCTGCCTCCTGCTTCCTGTGAAACAAAGTAAAACTGAACTACTCACTCTTTGAAAATCTTGTAGGTTATTTGTTTTTTTTATTTCAGCTGATATAGTACAAATAGGTTATATTCTCAAACTTTTCTCTGCAAACAGAAGTAGAAATGTGATAAATAGGCAACAGTGGAAAGCCTGAGCTGAGTTATTCCTATATTCAGCTGTGTTCTGGAACCTGTTTGTGTGGCTATGAACTATTGCACTCCTTTCATCTTGAACAGTAAACTTCATTGTTGTGATGCCTTCTTGCTTGCTTGAACAGCAATTAAAGCATCTCTTGCTGTTTTCAGTCTGTCAGTTACTTGCTATACATTACTAGGTTGTCCTGAGAATTTTATATTCTGTTTTTCACTATATTTCGATAATATCTCAAAAATTTGTAAATAAAAATAAACCAACTAAGTACTTTTTAAAACAAATCTTATCAAGTGAGTAATTCATACTGCAAAAGTTTAAGGGACATTTTCTGAGTTTTGGAAATTGGGTTTAAAATAACAGGAAAAAATACTTGTTTCAGTTTTGATAGTAATAGAAAATTAACTTACACGGCACCTAATTTTTTTTGAAGTCTAGGATGCGCAGTCTCAAGTATGAATGCAAGAAGAGTAACAACTGCCAGAAGAACTATATGCATATGCAGAAACTGTGATTTAAGCTCCAAATAGAGAACACAATCAGAGTGGGCATACCCAACACTTTGGGTTAAATGTGAGCCTATAAGGGGAGAAGACCTGTTGTCTGTGTAGAAGAATATGTGTGTGTAAATGGGGATGAAATGACTATAAGGCTTGCATATATTGAAGGAAGGAAGGAGTATGGGAAATAAAATGTTAAAAATCCTGCAANAGGTACTAGATATACAATATCAAACCATTTCCAAAGCAGAAAACATACTGTGGCATCCCTTGAGCAAATTGGCAAAAAAATTGCCATTAGGCTTTTGAAAGTCTGAAGTGAGCTTTAGGCATAGAAAATCTATTTTAGTCTTACTGTAACAGAGGATTCTATACTTGAAAAGGAAGTAAAAGGCTGAAAACAATAGGACAAATGACAAACAAGGGACACTGACAGATTAGTTGTCTTTACTGGAAAACAAAGTGCTTTGAAAACTCAAGCTGCACTAATATATAGAGCAAAATAGTTGAATTAATTTGCAGTCACACTGGCAAGTAGAAAAGTAATTTCAGAGCACTAGGTTGAAAATAGTACTGGCAAGTGCAAGAAAAGCAATTTTCAGATGAGCTGGGGAGAAGTAGTTACATAGAAGTAGTAGCCAGTGCCATTCAGAATCAGATCTACAGGAGATTACCAGTATATGAAAGAGGATTTAACAGAAATGTATGTGCTGACCGCACTCTGCATTAATCTCAGTAGTACTGTCGTGCAGTCTTCATGCAGGTGACTGGCTGGTATAACTAAGATATCTCTATCTAAAACTGTATGTTTATCACCATAAATGACACTAGACTGTGTTAATATGCTTAGGATCTTTGATAAATAAATAAATATGTAAATGAGAAAGCCTTGCCTTAAGTTTTTTCTTTTTCATATTTGAACATTCAACAGCTTGATTGATGAATTTGGTCTAGATTGCTCTCATTGAATAAATCTAACTTGCTTGACTTGGAAGAGGCTATTTTTACTAAAAGAAATATGAAGAGGCTTCAGTGGGACAGGTCAGCAGTAAAAACACAGAGACCTAGTCAATATTTCCAACTCTTATACTGACTAGCTCTGTGTTCCTTTGAGCATGATATATTAACATCTTCAGTCCATGTCCTTGTCTTCATTAGAAAATTCAAATTCTTTGGGGCAGGAAGTTTGTTTTTATCTTCTTTTAAAACGTTTTTTTGTATATCGGTCTCCACAGAATTCACTTCTCTAACCCGCACTCTAATTACAACAGTAATAAACATACTCCAGTTAGCTTGAAGGGGATATTTTGAACCCGTGTTCACAAAAATATTTTTATTGCTTAAAGCACACTGACCTTGAACTCAATAAGATAATGCAAATTTTGCTTTTCAGTATTCATGTATTTGAGCCAAACCTTCTACTTCATGCTTAATAATCATGAAAATGGAAATCTCTATGCACATATTTGATTTCTGTGCATATATTCTGAATGCATGACTTCTCTGCTTCCAAACTAACATTTTGTATTTTGTTAATGTGCATATAATTTAAGATTTCTGTGAAAGAAATAAGTAGGAATCACAAGATGATTGGATTATTTTTTTTTCTCTGAAAGCAAACAACACTGAAGCTTGCTAAGTAGTTCCTGTACAGCAGAAGTCCTGTGGAAGCTGAGAAGGAAAGAAGGAAAAGAGGGAGTTGCATTTGTGTAAAAACTGGATAAAAACACCTATTTATGTGTAAAATAAAAGCATTAGCTATGGAAGTGTGTTACTATCAGATAAATTTTCTTTGGCTTGATGTTTGTCTTTTGCTGTGTGCTTTTAGCGCTGACGGTCTTGATTGGATTTCTTTGGACTGTTTGAGTACATTAACATTTCAATCTGCCTGTTTGTGATAGTTTTCCAAAGGTAGCAAATGATCTTAGGATCTATCTGTTTTAGAATTTTATTACTTTCATGGAGAGATGTAATAGTGAAATTTCTAACGGACACTTATATATGGAATCCTGAAATGCTTGTAAGAAAACAGCCTAGCTTAAGGACTGCCTTGTTGTGATCCCATTATTAAAAGTGTTAGAGAGATGCCTCTGCCTGAATTAAGGTGCAAACGAGAGCATATGCTGAAGTCAAAAGTATGGATTTTATTTAACAGTAAATGAGAGAGAGAGAGATAGAAAGAAACAGAAGAGGAGCAGGGAAAAGGGAGAGAGAGTGACAGAGAGAGACAGGTTAAGTAGAAATATCACTGCTCTGTGGTTTCTGATGGCATCTTCACGTTCTTCTTCTGGTCTTCTTGATGGTGAGAGTTCAGTAGATTAATATGCATTCAGGCCAAGTGGGAATGCCCAGGTGGCTGTCCTCAGCTGGGGGAGGAGGGGGCAAGTCTGACACTGTCTCTTGCAACAGACTCTGGATCAGTTGCATCCCTTTACCTCAGGAATGAGTCTGGGGGTGCTTTGGGGTCTTTGGTAGCTTATGACACCTCCTCAGTTGCCCGCCACATGAATGCCCTGTGGATGTGGCCATCCAGGGCTGGGGGGATTTGCAACTGAGCCAGTTTGTGTAAGGGAGGATGGGTGTTCACTGCCTCTGACCAGAGGTTATCCCACAACCCCAGAACCTCTCCCCCTCCCCACTCGGTTGTGAGGGAGTATGTGCAAACCTGGTCTCAGCAGATGGGCCTGTGGGCTGTGGCCTCCCCCACCCTGAACTAAGCCAGAGCTGCTTCTCAGGACAGCTTGGCTTTCTTGTGAATGCATTCTTCTGCCTCAGCCTTGTTTACTTCTCCCTAGACTTGAGATAATTGAACAATATTGTCAATTGAACAACAGTATCTTATCTCAAGTTTCCTTAGGTGGTTTGACTCACAGTCCAAAGTTCCAGTTGGGAGGCATATTCAGGGAGGGGTGGGCTTAGGTGGGCACAGCTTCTTTATACAGTTTTGCCAAAATGGGGAAAAAGTCCTTCATGACAATGCTAAGCCTTTAACCATAACATTTCAGTCTCTCACACTATCTCTAAATTATGAATTAATTATTCAAACAATATAATTCACTTGTTGCATGTTTATAAGAGCTGTCGTACTTTGTTGTAAGATATTTTAAAAGTTTCCACGCCAGTGTTTGTGGAAATCTGATTTGAGCATAGCAGAAGAATGAAAATAATGAGTGGATCAAAAACCATGTCATTAAGCTTTTGGACAAGTAAAAGTTCAAAAACAAAACCAGACCAAAAAATATATATAAAAATTTTCTGTTGCTCTGTTTTAGAAGTGATACAGTTTCACATCTAGAGAGTTATCTATTTTCAGCTGAAATAATACATGCAAGGAATGTTCAAAATTACACAGCCTGTTAAAGAAGACTGGTATGACTACACGCTTCTTTGAAATTCTTAATGATTCCTTTTGCTAACACTTCAGAATCTGCTGAGGAGTTTTCATTGACTGTGGGTAGTTCTGTGGCATTTGAAATAAATGTGTTAACTTTACAACTGGTTAATCTGCACATGGCTTTAATCTTCATTTCTGAGGATTAAATAATGTAATTATAAAAGCTAATGTATCTAAATTAGTGCAAACTCTTACTGTAATAGACTTGTACCCTGTAGTTTTATGAGGAGTAAATTGAACAGATTCTGAAATCTAAAGGTCTCTAAAACAGCTGTATTTTTTTCACTCTTCATTAAAAAATAGTTATGCATACTGTTTATACCAAATAATTGTCAAGTTTTTTTAGGAATTTTTATTTTAATTGAGGATAAAAATTTTATATCTTTGGATCTTCAGGTTTGGAAAAAACATCTAAGATAATTGAGCCCAACTTTTGACTTAGCACCTACATGTTTGCCTCTAAACCGTATCTCCAAATGCAACATCCACACATTTTTTTAACACTAAATATATATGATGTCATGGATTGCAAACTATTTGTCAATTATAAGGCTTTCTGATTGTAAAAAAATTGTCTACTCTGTTATTATAAATGTGTATTTTTGCACAGTTGTCTATGAATTGCTGTAAATTGGTGAGTTGCTTCTTGTGAATTGAGGTGATACTGTGCATGTTTTGAATGGGTTTCTACACTGTCTAGGAGCACTTACATTATCAGTTAGTGTGAAACAGCTGGTAAGCAAATGTTCCTTTGATCATGTGGGCATATTCAACTGTTCTTTCAATTTTTTTCCAGGATGTTTTGATTTGTTATCGCAACTGTGATGTTCTGTTTTGTTTCCTGGATTTAAAGGTTATCCCACCAAAGGAATGGAAGCCAAGAAAACACTATGATGATATTGAAGATTTGGTGATTCCTGCTCCAATTCAACAGATGGTCACTGGTCAATCTGGGCTTTTCACACAGTACAACATTCAGAAAAAGCCCATGACAGTGAAGGAGTTCAGGCAGCTAGCCAACAGTGACAAGTATGTACTCTTGTATAGTAAGACAAGTATTTATCTTCACATGTTGTGGTTTCTTTGGATTGTGCAAGGCAGCTGGTGATTTTTTTTTGTCCTGTCTTCCAAGGTATGGAAGGGTACCACAATGTGAATATTGTTTGTGTTTATGTTGCTGAAAGCATCTGATACCCTGGCAGCAAGAAAGTATCTGAAAAACCTGAGACATGATGCTTTCTGTCTACCTTTTTATCTTTATGTTCCAGAAGATGCTTATGTGGAAAATGGTGAAGATGATACAGACCGTATATCTGAGCTTTAATTTGAGTACACCTGTTAATGTTTAATTTCCAGATACTGGAATGGCCTATCATCATGTAATTCTGAAAAAAAACCCAATATCTTTTGTGACCAATCCAGAAGCTTTTACATTAATCTAAAAGAACTCAACGGCATCTAGTGAATGTCTGTGTTCTGGTTATGGCAAGATGGATATTATGGGAGCGGAGAAAAAATGTGGTGAGCATTCCAAGAAGAGGGAATTGATAAAGGGAATTCTTGCCTGTTATTTTGGCCGCATAAAAAGAATATATTTTACTTGAGTATCTCGTCAAAACTGAGTGGAAGTAGTTTCTGGAAGATTAGTCAAAGGATCTTAGAAAGAAAAGATATTTAAATGAGGGAAGGTAATACTGCCTTAGTTTGAAGGCAAGTTTCTCTCATGGGTTAATTCAGAAATTAGATGTAAGAATAGAAGCTGTTATCAAGATCAGGAGAAAACTAGGACATGTAAAGCTTTTAAGGAGGCGCCTTAGCAAATGTTCCATGGTATCCATGCCTTCACGATAGTGCACAACTGACAACCTTTTTTTTTTCCCGATTGAAAAGAATAGCACATATATTACTTGTGCAACGTTGAGTTTAGTGCACAGTATTTTTTCTCTGGTAATTGGAAATGGGAACTTATTTTGTACTTCCTGAAATTATTTGTTTAGTAAATATTAGAGGTGAGAGTAAATTGTAAGACATATATGATATCTGATGTGATTTTCAGTAATACTTTTTCATAGACGTTAAAGTTTACATTTTATTAACCCCTAATAAGTAGAGATACACTAATTTCTTAAAATAGTTAATTAATGCAGAAATGCTGGGAAGTTTTTAATATATATCATAGTGTTTGTTAAGTTTATTATATTCATCATGGAATATATTTTGGAAGTGTTTCTGATTTCAGTTTTAATTGTTTTTACTGAAATCAGATGGCAACTTAATTTCATATGCAAATGTAGAACAGTTGAGAGGACTTCCTGTCTATTACTAGCTGTAGGTCTTTCCAAATACTTGTCACTGCTCTTGAGAAAGTGTGTCATATAACCTTCTATGACACTCTTACTGCAGTCTCTATTTCTTAAACTATTAAGTAGCTGAGAGCCTCTATTCTCCCATAAAAATAATTTTGTTCATTAATGGAGAAGATTTCTCTGTTGAAGACTTTTTTCTGGAGTATTAGGATGTTACCTATTTCCTTTGGGTAAGAGAGAAGGGCCATGAACATCTAAATTAAATCATAGTTGCCTTTAAAAGGATCGTATGTACTCAGTCTAATACATTTCGTCTTTTATTTGTTTAGACATTTGCAGCTCACCGTTGAACCAAAGTGCTTCTCTACTTGACCTCTGGGAAATAAGGGCATATCTGCATCCTGTAATCAAGGAGTTCATGTGTCCATTTTACTCAGGGCCAAACAGAAGTACAATCTGATTTCTGGAGCTGTCATGAGAAATAATTAAAACAGCTCTGTTGCCGAGAATGCTTTGGTTAAGATGTGTTTTGCTAATTTTTTTTTGTCTCTGTTCAGAGTTATTACATGATGTGTAAGTACCTGGTCCCTGTGTTGTGTGTCTGGATTTTCTTTCCAGCAGTTCAACTGTAGCACTGTAGAACGGCAGTAGAACTGGGAGTTCTACTATGAAACTTAGTTCTCAGAGTTGCAGTAATGGGGGAGTAAGTTTTCTTTCCGAAGACCTACATATTGAAGTACATACAGAGGTCTGAGAAAGGATCCTGAGGCAAAACTGTTGATAGATGTTGCTATGGTAGTGTGCTTGTGTTTTGATCCCGCAAGATTTTTAAATTTCATATTTGAGCATGTAAATGTATTATGTACTTATCGTTAAGCATGCAGGTGTGGTATCTCGTGCTGTTATAGAGGAATAAAAAGAAAAGTTCTCTTAAATATTTCTTTTCTCTGCATTGTAGAATTTTTTGTATCAGCTGTTTGAAACAACAGCTTTTCTTGAAAGGTTTTTCTGGGAAAGGACAAAGAGAAGAAAGTACTGGTTTTGCCTGTGAGGGCTGCATGGCTGAGCTAGTTTACATTGTTCTGAGACAGGCTTGTACAGGACCTATATCTGAGTCTTTACAGAGCTGGTAGTGAGGTAGGAAAACAATAAGTACTTGTTAATTGTGTGGCTTTTCCAGATGTGTCTTTTCTTATGGAAGGGAAATAAAAAGGAGGGGCTCAGCCTAAGGACAGTCGGTAGATGGGCTGATTTGCTGCTGGAGACTGAATCAAATGTTGTATGGCTTGGTGGATGACTTTAGTTACTGTAGCTATCAGGTAGGAGGTTTCCATGATATAGTTAATAATGAAACTGAGAATTCAGGACAACTGGTAATTCCTTTGTTTCAGACAGTTTGACATAAAGCGACTTGATCTTGGAGGTTCAGAAGCATAGTCCATTGTAAAGGTGGTTGTTGAAAGACGGTGATGAACCTTTGCCTACCTCTTTCTCTGCAGATACCGCACTCCAAGATACGTAGACTATGAAGATTTGGAGCGTAAATACTGGAAGAACTTGACTTTTGTGGCACCAATTTATGGAGCAGATATCAATGGGAGCATTTATGATGAAGTATGCATAGTTTTTTATGAAGTTTATCCCTTCCAGCCCTCTTTTAAAGGGTACTCAGAGGATACACTCTTGCTTTGTGACTGAAAATCTGTCTTGAAATCTTTGTGTTACTTACTTTAAAGCCTCCAAGCAAGGTTGAAATTCACTCCACATCTGCAAGAGTCAGACAATTCTGTCCTTAGACAGTAGAATATTGCTACTCTTCCTGATCATAAGACTCTTCCCTTTCTTCACTTTGAACTCTCCAGAACTTTGAGATTCCTTCCTATTTATTTGTTTATTAACATTTTAGTATGTATGTTTCGTGTGTGTACCTCTGGAAATTTAGAGATATTTTGACTAAGTTTTACTTCAAAATTAAAAGATGGAATACTTTTATTTCTCTCTTTCAGTGAGGAATATTGGTAGCCATACTACATGCTTGGAATACCTGCAGTTTCCTGGACATGTACTTACTTGTACTGTTTACCTTTCAATTAGAACAGGAGAAATTAAAGTTTCCTAAGGAAATTAATTTTACTGGTTACTTGCCAAGATCTCCATTGATAATAAAGGGACTCTTAAAACAGAATCTCATTATCCAAAGAATTACAGAATATCCATTGATATCAATTAGGCTATGTAAGTAACTACAGGAGCTAGATTTCGAAAGGATGATTTAAGGAATGAGACTAAGAGAAGAAATATTAGCATTTCAGAAAAGATTTGAGGATTTTAAAAATACAGGACAAACTTGTGTGAAAAGAAAGTACCGTGTGTGAAGTTCTTGGGTTATTTCATGTAACTGCCTTCTCCAGTCATTAAAAAAAAAAAGTATGATTTTGCTGTGGCAGATTGTCTGAGGCTCTACCAGTGTTACAGTTCTTCATGGAAGACAAATTGAAGACTGTCCAGAGATAAATACTGTCAGCCAATACGGCTGAAGGCAATTCAGTTTTTGAGCAGAGTTTTGTGATCTTTGAAAGATAGCTAAGAATGTCCGATGGTCTGTTGTTTAGAGAAAGCAAGTTCAAATTTTTTTGTGTGTCCACATAGCTGCTTTAAGAAATCATTTAGAAAATAATTGAAGATTCTAATTTGGAATGTTTCTGTGAAGAGACATTCTAGGTGGCTGTTGCTTTGTGAAGACCAATATGAGGCACATAAAAACAGTCTGTTCAGGAAATAGAAGCTTGCCCTTTTTCTTCTTTGGTCTTTGCGTCTTTATTGTTGGCAGACAATGCCTTATAGTATAACTTTTTACAAATGTACGCTTTTTTTGGATTGTTTTCTTTCATGTTTAGTATCTTAGTTTACTCTTGCCGTGAGCACCATTTCCAAAGAAAAGAGAATGAATGCAATAATATCCAATTTGAAAGTGCTGACTGGTCAAAGAGAAGCTCGGAGATTTCCTTCTTACGGAATTATGCTCTTGGGAAGATGAGGATGGGAGGTCAAAAAAAAGCGAAGAGGAAAGTGAGAAAAACAGCATTTAGGGATCCTAACTCTGATGTTAGCTGCATAGGAGAAGGAGACAAAGCACTGCAATTTGCAGTGACTGGGGAAGAAAGCAATAAAAGGTAGAATAAAGAAAACTTGATGCCTATAATAAAATGGGTATAACTTAAAAACATAACAAAGGAGAAATGTTAGTGAAAGGAATTGATATTAAGGAATGTGAACAGATTGAGCACTTAATGTGACAGCCAGGTGCTGGTGTACAGCCCACTTGGTGTATACAGGAAAAGAAGAAATATAGTCTGGTACCAAAGTTTTGGTGAGAAAGATATGATGCCACTGATCAAAGTGTTGTCTCTCGAAATTAACTTTGCCGCAGTTAATTTCTGGCCAGCAGATGGTGTACTTGCACAACTAATGTTTTTCATGTCTTAGTGCTTGAAGATAGTGCTAAGAAAGGATCTTTTTGATTTTGTTTGAAATTGAAGGTTGTTCTCATGTCTTCATTCAGTTTCCTTCAGGACTGTGATTATTTGGGGAAAGGAGATGAGTAAAAATCACTGACATTTTGGGCAGCATTCAGGAGAAAGGGTATGGTGGGATTAATTTGTCATGGAGGCATATTTGCATAAAACAAAACAAATGCTTACTTTTTACAAAATACATATTGTAGAAAACAGTGTGTTATAGATGTTACATTTGAGGTAAATATCTGACAGAATTCCAGATAAAAAACCACTTGGAACCTGAGGACAGTGTGAATTATCTGTGTATGTGGGCCATCAAAATTAGTGACAAATGCTGCTGTGCTGTAAATCTGTTCTTCAGTTTAACAGTTTACCAATTATGTTTTCTTTCCCACTTGGTGACTGTCAATTTTATGTTAAGACATTTATATCTGAAGCATGGTGAAACCTTAGTTTTTACTATTTAGATCATTTAAGAAACACTGTTATTTGTGGAATCCAACACCTCTTGGCATTATGCCAGAGAAATTATAGCTCTTGTAGTATTTGCTTTTTTTGGAGCAGAGGATGATAGGTTCTGAGGGGTTTGATAGACGGGGCAAAATTTTCTAAAGGCTGTGTTACATGAAACACATGAAAAAGACCCCACAAAACAAACAAATGAAAAACCCCAATGAAAACAAAGTAATAAAAAAACAAAGCTGTGAGTGCATGCTTTGAAGTCTGACAACTACTGTGAATGGTTCAAGTTTACCTTGGTAGTATTTGGATTATTCCTGAGAATCTGTTATCTCAGAATAAGTCTTTACAAATAAGTAAATAATCTATGAAAACAAGTGTTCTGTGCCATTTGTAGACCTTTATAGAAAATAAATCCCATATAGTTGAAGGTTTGCTGGAAATATTATTCTGTGTTATTTGCATTCTAATTGCTGTTACATTTAATGGCCGTGCTTTGTAGGAGAATGACTATGTAGGTGACTAAAGTAAAGGCATGATCCCTACATGGACTGATCGGGCTACTTGAGAGGGGGGGAAGTCTTCCTGGTTTCAAAAGTAGTTCTAAAAAAAAGTGACTGATTTAAAGTTTATAACAAGTCATAAAACACATCCAACTTCAGTGCTGACAATGGCATCTGCTATTCTGCAGAGAAAAGCCAAGTTGGGAAGAAGCACATATAAATTTTGTTTTATGTCTCTCTCTCACCAGTCTCCTCAGCTGCTGTCTGGAAGATACCACTTTACTTCCATTTTTCCTCCTCTTAGTTTTATTTCTCCTAATAAAACAATTCCTAATGCCTACCTTCTCCCATGCATAAGGTGTAGGGAGCATACATGATGAGTGCACCCTCAATCAGTTTGCAGAGGACACCCAAGCTGGGGGGGACAGTCCTCTGCTGGAGGGTGGGAAGGTGCTGCAGAGGGATCTGGATAGGATGGATCTGTGTGCTAAGGACAACTGCATGAGGCTCAATAAGGCCAAAGGGTCCAGGTCCTCCCCTTGGGTCACAACAACCNCGGTCCTCATAGTTTGGGAAGGATGTTGAGATGCTGGCGCATGTCCAGAGAAGGGCAGTGGAGCTGGGGGAGGGTCTGGAGCACAGGTCCTGTGAAGAGTGTCTGAGGGAGCTGGGGTTGTTTAGCCTGGAGAAGAGGAGGGTCAGGAGGGACCTTATCACTCTCTACAGCTGCCTGAAAGGAGGGTGTAGTAAGGTGGGGGTTTGTCTTTTCTCCCAGGTAGCAAGCAACAGGACTAAAGGAAACTGCCTCAAGTTGTGCCATTGAGGAGGTTTACTTTGGATTTTAGGAAACACGTTTTCATGGAAAGCAAGTAGTACCAATCACTGGGGCAGGCTTGCCCAGGGAAGTAACTGTGTCACCATCCCTCGGCATATTTAACAGACCTGTAGGTATGGCCCTTGGGAACGTGGTTGAGCCTTGGCAGAGCTAAGTTAACAGTGGTTTTTGATGATCTTAAAGGTCTTCTCCAACCTGTATTATTCTATTTGCTCCATTCTATAATGTCCTTTTTCTGTCATCTACTCATAGTTGAGATCAATGAGAGCAGTAATTTAGGTTCTAGTGTGATTTCCAAAGAATCTGCTTACCTACCCTTCGAAAGGGTGCTTAAAAAGCAATGGTTATATCCTTAAAAATGCTGAGAAGTAAAGACAATCCAGTGAGGGAGATTGTTTGTATTTCCTTATCTGTGTGTTTATGGTGTAGAAATTTTGTTCATAGCATTTTTCGTCTTCTGTTCTAATGACTTTCAAGGCGCAGTAAAAGCCTGGCAGTAGCTTTATTATATTCATTGATGTGAGTGAATGGTTATGTGGAGAGGGGAATGGGTTACAAAGCACGAATTTTTCTGTAACATTTGTCCTATTCCTTTCCACTCTTTCTCTTAATTAGGTTTTTTACTCTTCTTTATTATTTGAGTTGTTACAGTCAGTCATAAGGGCTCTTCAGTCGTACTTGTACAACTGATGTCTTGTCTGCCAGATTAATATTGAAATGAAGCTGTGAGATAATCAAAGGAAAAATTAAACACTGAAAAAGGATTGTGTGTAATAATGTATACGTACAGAAATCATGTTCATCACAGTGTTGACTGATTTAAGTAAAATGAAAAGAATAGCATCATGTCACTTTTGTCAGTACTTTAAAAAAACTAATAAAAAATTGTTGCACTTGAAGCCTTTTTTATTCTTACATGCAAAGAGGTCTCTGCTTTCAACGCTGAACTTCACTTTTTATCAGTGTGCTGAGATTCACGTTATTCTTTGTGTCTTTGGGAAAACAGTGGGTCAGCTCCTTCCAAAGTGTGCAGGTGTTCAGATGAGAAGTGCTTGTCAAGTATCCCACTTTGTCTCCACATTGCATTAAAAGCAGATGCAAAGTCTGTTAAGAGTAATAAAAACTCTTGATAATAATTTACAGTAAGTTTGAATCACCTTCAAAATGATTGAAGATTGGAATAGTGGTCTTCTGTATAAACTACTGTGTACCTTATAGTATTTCTCTAAGGAAATACAAGGTAAGTGTAATGTGCATAGCAATGACCGTAATTGGTAGGGTGTTTCAAGCCTGTCTGTTATTTTATAGAAGGAAAACAACTAAAAAGTAACATTTTTCTAGTTATTGGATTGTGTGGTACAGTTGTTGGTGATGACACGTTTTCTTTAAAGAATTTACCATCAGAAATGTGGATAAATTAGAAATAGTATCTTGACATATTCCTTTGAAATTATTATAATATTCTGATAGTATTGTGATATTCTGAGGACAATAAATATTTTGTATTTTCCTAATATTGAATAGATTATAATATCTAAATGTATTTGTATTTGTAAGAAACTACCAGTTATGTGTTATGGTCAAGTAATTATGTAGTGCTGTTCTAGAAATTGTTATTAAAAATAGCATAACCTGCGAAAATATACTTAAAATATGAGACGTATCACTATATATTGACCTGTTAAAATCCACTTTTACATCTGGGATCTTTTTAGTGTGTATTGGAATTGCTATGTCTAAAACCAGTTATACAGCTACTGTAAAAATAAGAATCAATATTTTACTTAAAAATTGTGTAAGTATTTTACTTAATGTTTTTGAATATTAAAAAAGAGAAATCTGTGAGGTAAAGTAACACCTTTAATAATAATTTGTAATAATAACTTGTAACAATCTAGGTATAAATATGAAATTGATTTATTGTTTTAAGTCTACGGAATGTAGGAGGAGTTGAAGTGAATCAGTGTGATTTTAGTGTTTTGGCCAGTTTCAGTGAACATTTCCTTTTGAGCTAAGAATACTTCTCCAAAATAGCCTTAAGGAAAAGGACATAGCTCATCTATCTTGAGTGTAGAAGTTGTGGATTGTTTATTTGTTATGTTTAGTATTTTGAAGCAGTTATTTTTTCTAGGATTGGTCTCCATGGTAGGATTTGCTTTTGTTTGAGGACAAAGCACTAGCAGTTTGCTTGGTGACTAGTTGTGGTACGACTTAACAGAGTGTGCGAAGATGAGATGTGTTGCTAAAAAAAAAAATTCTCTTGGATATTATTTAATTCTTAGTAGAAGACCAAGATTTCAGAATGTTAGGGTTGCTAGAAGCTTACATGGTTAACAGGTTGCTATGGGACGAATAATGCGTAAAAAAGCTCATGGAACACTATTAAATAGAAAGATAACACATCTGTCTGAAGAAACCTTCAAGTGCAAATTGCTGCAGTACTTATACTGCTTGGCCACTGTCAGAGTAACTGCCTAGATTAACAGTTGATTTTTACAAGTATTTATTGTTTTCTTCTAATCCTGTATCTGTGCTTGAATCATTGCTCTTAGTTCGCTGTATTAATTTGTTTCTCCAAATGAACTGCACAATTTGTAAATACATACAAATTTCATGTGATTTAAAAAAATGAAATCTGTAAATTAGTGTGAGGACCTATTACCTAAAAATTATTTCTTCAAATTTTTTATTTTACAGCTGTATTAACTTGTTGCTGCACTTTGTATTTTTGAAAGGTGCAGATTTTACCAGCATCTGCTGTTTGAGTTCATATTGGTGTTTTTTTCTTTTATTGGGATATTAACATTATTTTTTTTTACTTTTTAAATTTCAAGTGCCTTGTTTCACAAATGCATCAAACCCAAGGCTTCCATTTTAAAAGAAGAAAAAATGCTGTCTGAAATAAAATCATTCTATAAACATTTTTTACTCCTTTATAAAATTCCAAATAACTTAGTATTTCTTTGTGGATGCTGAAAGCTGAGTTGCAGAGAGATTTTCTAGCTTTCTACTTCTGTCTGTGAGAAAGTCTTTAATTTCTCACAGACACTGGCTGAAAAGCAGCTGAGAGTTTCCGTAAACTACCTTTTTTATCTTGCAGGTGCAGGTTGTTGTCATACTGACTAGAGAAATGTTTTTGAAGTGAGTCTTGTGAGATTTAACTAATCATTCTAAAGAGCTAGATGGTCAGAGACCAATAGCCTTGTGCCACTCTAGAGAACTAACATATAAACCAGTTTTTAAAATTAAATAATAATGCCTTTTCTTCTAAAACTAAAGTCAGTGTCATTTCTCACCAATCTTGCTACAAGCAGCAACATTTCTTAGTAAGTGAAATAGTCAAAGCAGGCAGTTAGAAGTGCTTGTTCAATGAGAAGTCTGAACTTCATACAGACATTACCTTCTTGTCTGTCAATTCTAGCTGCTTCATAAATATCATGCTTGACACAAAAATCTCAAAAAACAAATGAAACAAAAACTGATAGCATTAAGTTTTCATTACTTCTTGCTTTAATCTGTATTCTTACTATTCCAGCTGTCCAACTATTAAATATCATCATGTTAGTCTTAATCAGCTGCATCAGGACTGCAATCTGCCATCAGTTTGTTCCCCAGTGAGTAGGATTACCAGAACTGTAGGTTCAGTGATGGGCGTAGGGCAGAGCAGCGCATGGTTAAGTGTGCTTAGAGGCTGTCTTCCCAATAAAACATGTCTGAATTGAGTTTTTAATAGTTTTGATTATATTTCTTGTTTTTCTGACTGCTTGAGCACCAGCTAATGTCTTCCCTGGAGGTGCTAATAATTGCTGTTATAATGAAGTCTAATTTTTTTCTCTTCAATTTTGTAGCTTTGATCTTGGTTATAGTGTCTCTTACATGCTGTATTACCTGAAATTAGAATTGCACTTTGCAGTTGAATCTGAAGTACAACAAAAACTACATGTATTGCTTTCTGAATGACTTATAATATACAAATTTTATGGGCAATAACATAAGGAAACAGCTTAAATCCCATGTAACCAATAGATTTCTTCTGTGGTATATTTCTTATGCAGTACATCATTATGATTAGAAATACAGCTGAAGTGAAGTAATCATTTTAGTTTTTATACTTTTCAGAGAAATGGTAAATTTATGCATGTAAAATAAATTTTTAAACCATTTTTTCATACTATCTGGCATTACTTTGTAAGTAATAAAAAAGCATAGATAGGCCCAGTGAAACTTAGTGGCTTCCAGCTATCAACTTATCAAAGGTTTTGTCTGCAGCTATTATTTCTACTTCTTTGTGTACCTTTTTGTATGTGGTATGGTCTATGGTGTTTCAATCCATGTTAGATTTGATGTAAAAGTGTAAACCAGATAGGAAATTGTTATGTTCTCTGCTCTGAACATCTCAGACTTATAACCTGATCTAATACTTACTAAGGTCAAGAGAATTTTTCCTCAAGTAACTTCAACTGTCTTCTAAAGTACTTACAACTATATATGAGGATACCGTCTTCTGAAAGTCTAGATCAAGTGTGTATCTTTTGACTGGGACTGTTATATAAAATTGCATTGCTTTATAAGCTTAGTAATATATTTATTATATATCTCTTTCAGGGTATTGAGGAATGGAATATTGCCCATCTTAATACAATATTGGATGTTGTAGGAGAAGAGTGCGGAATTTCTATCGAGGGTGTAAATACGCCATATCTCTATTTTGGCATGTGGAAAACGACATTTGCATGGCACACGGAAGACATGGATCTCTACAGTATTAATTATCTCCATTTTGGGGAGCCAAAGTCATGGCAAGTTAAATTTTTTTTTTGAAATGATATCTCTTTATTTCAGCTGACTAAACTAAACAGATGGGTTACAATTGCTACACAATGGTAAACTTTACTAAGAAGCTAAGATAGTAGTTTGGTGAGGGGTTTTTTTTAAGCTCAGAATGCAGTGAAATCACACCAATGTATTCTTTGATATTAAAGGAAAAAACAGATAAGTACATAAGACTTACTCGAGTTCAACAGAAAAATATTCGAAAGATACAAAATAAGAAGCTTAATGTGTTGGGAACCCCAAGGCTATTGGAGGAACTTCTGAAAGAGCTCTTGGAAATCAGTTTCTTTGGTTCTGTTGCTCTTTGGGACTACCTACCGTATTTTGTATTTAACATGCATTTAATTTCTTCTTTGAATCAGAGTCATATTCTCTACTGTTAACTCAGCTGAACCAGTGGGAGGTAAGATTCAGGGCTAAAGGTACTTCCTGTATATGAAACTTCTACTATCCTTTTTCTGTAATCTTAGATTTTTCTTTGAATGGCCTTAATAGAAAAGTTGGTTTAATTCATTGTGATATACACGTATCCCAAGTATATAAGACTAATACATTCCTCTTGATCATAAAATATTTTTTTTTCAAAATACCTGTGAAGAGGACGTAAAATCGTTAGAAAGATATGTAGCAGATAAGTTATGCATAGTTCAGTTCTGGCTGTTTCTAGTCATCCAAACTTGCACAGAAAATGTGTGGCTCATAATTCCATAAAACATCATTGGTTTTTTTATACCCATACAAAATTCAAATACCTATCATGTATTTATACTATGAGTGTGGTAAATTGGTCAGATGCTCACTCTTAGGTCACTGCTTTGTATTTATCTGCTTTGATTATGTAGTGGATCTCCTGAGTTACGGTGGAGAAGGTGAATACCACCTATTGTAGTAATGCATGTCCATGTTTGAAATTGATAAATTACATACATAGATATGTGAGATTGCTGCTTTGATATAATTAAACATACAGAAAGTCTTGTTAACCATAACATCAATATCTTTTAAAAAAATGGATGTCAAGATAGGTGATTCCAAAATTTTCCAAGATGATAGGACAAATGTAAGTAATAGGATGATTGCATAAAGTTGTTTCTTGCTTCTTAGGAATTGAAAAAGTGAAGAAAAACTTCAGAAAAGTTTTGAAGTTTTTGAAGAAAAACTCACTGCATATTGTGACATTCCAAGTAGTAGAGACATTTACTTAGACACAATGGGAAGAAGCTAGGAAAGCTTCTTTAAGTATTTTTGAAGAAGGTATGAATTGATAACAGTATAAATGCTTTTCTAGTTTACAGATACTTGTTTATGCTTGTAATGAGCAAAATCATGGAACACTGACCTGTTGATATTTTGAAGAAATAGTGGTGGATATGAAAATATTTCTGTACCGTGGGCCGTATTTTTAAGAAATGCAGCATTATAAAAAAGTGGAATGAAAGACAGCTAAAGATTTATTTGATGTTACACATGTGCCTTTTACTGGAGAAATGCTGCAATAATTTATGCTAAAGCTGTTCATTTATCAGTAAAATGCGTCATGTGTTAATGTGATATTAGTATAATATTTTCTTCAAGAAAGTGGGGTAGGAGCTCAGTGTTATGATACAGATAGTAAAGATCTTGTCTGCTCTTATATTTAACTGATTTGACAAAGCATCCTTAGTGAAACCAAATAACCTGACATATACAGTAGTAATATATGTTCTCGGATTTACTGGGTGTACGTGTGGTTCTTCGAGAGACACATTGGTCTTACAGAGAACTAGCATGCAGCATATTTTCTCTGAATTGTGGAAGGACAGCCACTTCCATCTGAGAGTCACAATGAGAACTTGTGGGTAGCAGCTGAGTCTAACTGCTGTAGCAGTCTTTATAAAGCCTTCTGCAGTGTTTAGGCATAGGTTGTCTTGCACTACTTCTTATACTCTGCATTTTAACTTTCAAGAGTTATGCAAAGAAGTTCATAGTTCTATATTATGTATACTGATTCCTTCATTGACTGCCTCATACAAAACACAGGGGAAAAGTGTGCCTGCTAATTTACAGAATCAGGATTACATCTGTTTAGATGTTTATGTATATATTTGTGCAATACATACATTCATTTTATAGAATTTTCTTGAACTTGCAGAAATATAGAGGAAATATTGCTAAAGAGGAAATATTTTGAAGGAGAAGAAGGAACTTGAACTTAGAAGCTCTGAAATAGAATAATAAAAAGGGCAGAAGAGATTGGGGTGTGGTGGAGAAGGATTTGCTGGAAAGAGACTTAAAATTACTTGCTGTTAGGCAAGAATTTTTACTGCAGTTTTGTCTTTGTGTTCTGAGGGGAAAGGTGCCTTGAAGATCCTACCTCATTTTACATCACAGTTTCTTAGAAAAAGTCATATTAGCAAGACAAACCATTGATGTGATTGATGGTGTGGCTTATTAATTCAGTTATCTCTTGATATTGATATATTTTTGTAATGGTATTTGTAAACTGCTTATTAATATTAAAAATTTCTTCACTTTGGCATTTGTGGTTAAATATTTTCTTTTATTGTATTTATTGTTTTGGGGTATAGGTCTTGACTAAAGAAAATTTATTTTTGTTTTGTGTAATAATTTGAGGAATTTTGTCATGTTTAAGTATTAAAGTGCTCTTGGAGATTAGTGCTTAGCATAGACCAGATTTTTGTTACCAGCAGAAATGTTATACTATTAATATATGTACTATATCATTGGGTAAAATATGGATAATGCTTCAATTTACATTATAAATTTATAAATTTAAAAAAATATCTGAATAAGATATTCACATTTTTTGAAAATTATTCTGGATTTGTTAAGTATCTAAAAGCAAGGCTTACTCTTTGTTCTGATTACCTGACTTGTGAAAAACAGTGGTGTTGAGTTTTTTTAAGTGTTGAGATGATATAAATCTTCTTGAGGAAGAATAATAAAGAATATGTGGAAGTATTTCCTAAGCAGGCAGAAAGTAATTATTTTCATGGCACTGTGGGTATTTAAAATATAAGAATAATAGGACAAATTTTTTAAAAAAATTATTTTAAAGGAGAANTGGAGGCCTGAATTCTTTTCTGCATGAAGAACTAGGTTTTTATTTTTCCCTTGAAAAGGGTCACAATGAAAACTTGCGGTATGATACAAACAATAATTTACATATAAATTTGTATGTTTTCTGTGACATTCCATCTAGTCTTCGCTTCTTAGCTTTTCTGAAGACTGGAAATGGCAAGACACAATACTTTATGTTAAAAAACTCTCCTGTTTAGTGATGTCTTGCATAAATCACAAAATACCTTTCAGGGTTGGTCAGTAATAAAGTAAATAAGAATAAATACTACAGAAAGAGGAGATGGTTCCATCTTTGTGACAATGTCAAGAAAAAGAGACCAGATTGTAGAAGAGAAAAGGCTTAGACAGCCAAAATTAGATGGATTGTGAGAGTGAGACTGGACCTGACAGTTTATTTAGGTTGTAAGAGGAAATAAATCTATTGTGACATTCAAAGTAAAGCAGAGATTTAGGTTCAGGAATTCTCTTAGTGATTCCAGTGGATACAGGACAGCAAGAAATCTGATCTCTAGGTTGCCTAAAATTTATACTATGAGCAACATTACTGTTACCTCTTGATTGCCATGACTAGAATCTGTTTTTATGGATTTGCTGGTGTAGAATGTGTACCAACACCTTTTCATCTTGCTTAATGAGGTGGAAAAATCAGGAAAGATATGTAGTTACACAGTAGAGGTAGTGGAAGTCTTTAAAACGTTTCATGTGAAGGCTTTCATGTTTTGAATTCCAGTAGCAGGGGAAATAGTAATGGGGTTATGATGAGATAAAAATGGATGGCCTTCTGATATCAGTATTAGACAAAATTATGGACAAAAAAGGTGAAATTATAGACTGATGGTAACATTGTATGACTTAAGAACAAATATGGCAAAAAGGTAAATGGATTTAGAGAGACTCAGCTTCTGGGGAAGGATTAATAGAACTTTCAGTGTGAACAACAGCTGACAAAAACTAGTCAAAATCTGGCCAGGTGATGCAAAGTTCAGCATAAGAGGAAGAATCTTGGTACCTTTGGAAAAGCTGTATACCGTTGGCAGAATGGACATGTTTCCTAGTTAGGTTCTATGTCTAGGAAACAAAATAGACACAGAAGACTACAGAGAAGTCAAACCTGTATGACAGAAATGGGAAGAATGTATAAAGCTACAGCTCTTAGTCAGATGTCTTGCTGAAAACTGTCATAAAAATTAGAAATATTACTAGTCACAGAGATGACTGTAATCAAATAGGTTTTCTGGTTGTAAAAAGGTATCTAATCAAATAGTATAATGGTTTGTCAGCAGCCTAAATGGGTTATTGTGCTTGAAATAGAGCAATCATTTGATAGTTTCAATGTTCTTCACAAAGTGGAAGAACTTTGCTCAGGGATTAGAAGAAAAGAAGTTTTGGTTGTTTGTTTTGTTTTTCCATTATGGAAGAGGATTTTGTTTCTTAAACTATTTAGATTGAATAGGAAAAATTTTAGGTGGTAACAGACTTTCAAATTTCCCATCTCAAAACAAAAAAATGTATTAACTTCCTAAATTAAGTTTATGACATTTAAATTCGCTTATATTTTAAAAAGGTATGTATCAGGTTTATGTATAATAAATATGAACCACCTAAATAGATAATAGAGTAAATCAGTTGCTGGTAAAAAGGTCACATGATTCTGAGCTCAGTGCCTGGAGTTGGATAGCATTATTTTGAAATAATGTGGATGTTGTGAGTTGTCTGTTGCCAATTATAAAAACCAATGAATATGGTCTGTTTTGGAAAAAAAACTGATGATATTTAGTTGTAAAAACATTTTGTGGGTTTGCAGCTTTTGAATTTCAAAAATACCAATCTGTAGGAAAATTGATCAGCAGTTTTTACCTTATATATATGTAACATGGGGTTTAGAGAAGTAGTTTGGGTAAATATTTAGCATCAGACTAAATCTGCTTGCAGCTGATGCTGTTAACCATTATCTGTGCATGTACCTGGCTTTGGAAGAATGGAACTCCAATTGTTTCACATTCTGTTTCTGGTCACTTACATGAGAACAATTGGGTGGACAGAAGAGGCTGCTTGTCTGATGATTATCTTGGTTGGCTGAGTAGTTTTTGCAACGATTCGTTGTTTTTGATGAGATTAGTTAAATTACATTGAGATAGTGTAGAAGCATTAACTTGAAAACATATATATATATGTTTCAGAATTACAAGTTAATGACTTAAATTTAATTTTTATTACTTATTTGTAGTTATCTTGTTGCCAGTACCCTTGATTTGCTGAACTAAGACATATTTCAGAAGATGTTTTTGAATGATAGTAGATAAATATATGTACCATATTTTTTCTGTCCTTGTAGTATGACTAGCAATGAACAGTGACTCTTCATACTTTGCAAGGTGTCTTTGTGAAGTAATAAAATTAAGATCTAGTTAGCATCACCATTTCCCTTTTTGTCTTTTCTTAACTTTTTGTCTGTTTATTTGCTTGTTTATCTAAGAAACACTCTTTTTGCCTCTTAGTGATCTACCATATAATGTCCATTCCATTTGCTTTGAAGGTGTCTGGATTTGACCTTAATATATGAGAAGTCAAACGAATGTTAGTGGCTGTTTGGTAGTGTGGCTAAAAGAAAGCTGGACACAAGATGAAGATATTTTTATAAAAGCTTTTAACTGCTCAAATTCTCATATAAGGTAGCTGTTGAGACTAAGAGTGAATATTTTTTTTCTCTGACTTGGTCATTTGAGTTTGTGAGCTTTTTGTTTAATGTAGAGTAGACCAAGAATCCAGCAAGATTCATGTCATTCACCATGCAAGGCAGGTGCACAGGTGCCAAGCTCAGTTTTCTAAAAAAATTGTTAGGAATCCAGCCTGAACTGTATTGAGAGTGACTTTGGGACTCCTAATGTGTGATAGTACAAAGGTCGTCTGTCTCTGTTCCTTAGTCCTTGTCTTAGCTGTGAGGAACAGGCAATTGCAACAGTGGGAAGAAGTAAAGGATTGAGTAGCAGATGTTACAGCGCAACCCGAGTGAAGGCTATGATGAAAAATACCAACTTACATTAAATGTATTGCATTGCTTTGTAATTTTAGATTAGCTAAATAAATTGCTGTAGTCCAGTTAAATCATGCACTGTCTTTCCAAAAGACTTACTGAGAGCTCAGTTCACTTTTGTATTTTTGTAATATTGACATGTTTATGTGTACAAATGGAAGCATGTGGCTCCATATTATTATTAACATGTACTTTTGAAGAAGTAACATTTTAGGAGGAACACCAGTTCAGTTAGAGTCAAGTAAAGCAAAGCACAGTATCTAGTTTTGAGGGTTTTTGATAGACATAAACAGTATCTGTTCATGTTTTGCTTTATGGAGTTGTGTATTTAAAGACATATAATACAGTATGCTATACATAGCATTTTTCTCCAATGGAGGGTGAAGGATGGCAAACATATAGTTTAGATTGGTATGGATACACTGGTGCATGCGTAATATGGAGTGAAAAACAGTCACAAACCCTTTTGAAGTACAAATGGAGAGAAACAAAGTGCACTTTTGTGAGACAGCAAAATTCTGAACGAAACTGCAAACATTGAGCACAGTAAGCTGAAAGTCTCTTTGTTCAATACCATTTGGAGTGGGTTGTTAGTATGCATGTGTTTTGCTTACAGAGCACTGACTTCTGTAGTAGTCTTCCTTCTATGCAGGTGTTTCAGGTGTAATAGAGTAAGATTGTAAAATTGTAGTGTGTGTGCAAATAACAACTTGAGGTACCAGGATGTTTATTGCTTGTTTTTCTGAGTGAGTTTTCAGGGCTGATGAATGAAATGTGTTCACAGTAGTAAAAGGCTCTATGTTTACATAGTTTAACAGTGTGGATTTGGACTATCTTGTGCAGCTGAATATACATTTTCTTCTTTTCTGAACCATACTTTTTTATAGAGAAGAATCAATCCAGTGTTATTGCAACAGTAAACTGAAGCAAAAGCCTATTATATTACATATTAAAGCAGTTAAAGTCAATAATAAATCCTAATTAAAACATACAGTAAATCCATGAAGTGCAGTAAATATGTTAATAGCAAAGAGAAGCAGAAATGAAACAGCTTTTCAATAGTTTTCTATTTTTTGGCTGCAGTAAACATTAAAATAACATGTTCTTTTGTATTTTTGCTGAATTGTTGCAGATGGCATGTGGAATTTTTTAAAAATTAGATTATTTTAAGATCAGGGGATTCTAAGATATATACAATTCTTTAAATTAAAGAAAATCTATTCCTTTAGTATTTTAAAACTCTAATTGTAGGATTCTACAACAGCAAGTAACCCTTTTATTCCACAGCTTTTGCTATAGGAAAAAATAGAGATGTTTAATGCTCATATTTTTCTGTTGAACCCTTGTGTCTTGTGAAGCATAATAAAATGCAAAGAAGTTAAACTTGTATAAATTAGACTTTACATTTTTAAATTAAATTTGGAAAAATAACGTATGTGTTTCTTCTTTAATTGTGGTGATGTAATAGTATCAAATATTGTCAATGTACATGACTTTAAATAGTGGCTATAACATTTTTGAACTACATAATATAATGTTTAAACTAGAAATAAGCTAATTTTTTTCTCAAACCTCTGCCCTCCCAAAACCCAATGTCTGTATTTTTTCCTTAGATGTTGGTATATTTTTTTTCTGTGTAATTTTTCAGTCTTTTATCATTTTGGCTTCTGTATTATTAGACATTATCATACATGAATGATGGCTTTTGTAGTAATTATGTCTTTAAGCATTTCATCCTTTTCTTTATGTGAATTTTAGGTATGCTATTCCTCCAGAGCATGGGAAACGGCTTGAAAGACTAGCTCAAGGTAGTATTTTCAATATTTCCATATGTATGATGTTTGAAGGACAAACCTCCAGGAAAGTGAGAAACATTGTTATTGACTCACCTACTGTTTCATTACTTAACGTTGTGTGACTTTTATGTGTCTACGGTATTATTGGTCTGAGGAATTAGATTTTTTTTTCTTTTTTTTTTCTTCTCTTAGAACTTTATTTTGTACTGGCATTTTTAGCTTAGTGAAACTTAAAAAAATGAGGCTTAGTATTTTGTTGTTCATTAGATTTTCATTGTTAGTATCTTTTTCTCCTCTGTGCCCTTGCTCTTTCTTATCCTAGCTTCTTTTCATCAGCAACTTTTTGAATCTTAACTTCTTACCCAAATTTGATACAGAGATAGAAATATTGAAGACAGATGAGTCTCTGAAAGTTTCATCAAAGTTGGTGGTTGGGTAGAGGATGGAGCCTTGGTTAGTACCTCTGTGAAGGGGTAAGCAGACAAAATGTAGAAACACTAGGTCTTATTTGTGAACAGCTTGCTGACTATTCACAGGCATATAGATCCACTTTAGCTAAAGCATGTACTGGCTTTTGCCATTCAGAGGTGGCAGAAATGTTTGGGAGAAGGAGCAGAGATACAGTTGTAAGGTTGAGGTCTAAGGGATAAAAATCACTAGTCTGTTGAATGATTCTCACTCAGTAATTTGTTTTATTTTCAGTAATACTGCACCTCTATTTTTGTTTCCAAATTAAGAGTGCAAATTATGAACAGGGGAATAATTAGGGATGTTTCTTGGCCTGGCAGCTCATGTTTTATAGCTTGCTATTAACTATTAAAGGAATTATGGAATGGAGTGCTTAATGAAATGGAATTAGAGGAAAGGAATGCTATTGAAAGTTCACGTTTACATCTTGTGTATCAGGATAAAATTCTGAAAATTCGTGTACATTTTGTTTTCATACCCATTTTTTTTTCTTAGTATATAGATGCATGACTCCTTTTCAGAGCTATTATAAAATATTGTTGAGAACAGTAGGAAGGCAGTTAAAGATGTGAAAGTAAAGACCTATGAAATTCCAGTGTTAAAAGCATGTCTCAGGAAAACAGATTTCAACCTGGATAATTATATTTCCTATTCTTAAGTTTTGTCTTAGTTTCATTTGAAAAAGCTGTCACTCGTTTTCTTTGCTTTCCAGTTTCTTTTTCCAATGCAAAGTATAGAACTTTATACACTTTGCTTGGTTTTCACTGGCAAACAAATTGGAACACGTAGGCTGGGCAAGGGACACTGACTTAGGATGATTCAATAATTTAGTTTTACAAGAAATGATAAAAGAGTAAAAGAAGTAGAGAATTGGAAAAGTTTCAGAGAGGGACACTAGGACTGGTGAAAAAATTGCTTTTTTCTTTTCATAATTGCTAGTAAGCTCTAACTTCTCAATGAGAAGGAGTGTAAATAAAGGGAAGAGAGTATAGTAAAGACCTGTGATGACTGGCATGGGCAAAGTGACCAAAAAGTTATTGTTCATCGAGTCTTCCAGTGTACGTAGAGACTCCAAGTGAAGTGTCTTGGCAGGTTCAAAGTAAGCCTAAGGAGATGGTTTATTTCATAGTATGCATTCCTTACTCTCCTTGGTGGATTCTAAAATTTTCATGGATTCTGAGGGAGATTGGAACACAGTGGCACAGAAATCTGTTGGAGGAGCATACGAACTGCCCCTGGCTTTGGAAGTCTTGGAGCAGCAACTCCAGGTAGCAACTCTAGTAGCAATTTGCTACTAGATTAGACAGAGGAAACCAATTTTTCATGCTGTATGTAAACGCTTCTCTGTACACAGTTCTGACATTTTATGGGAGCAAGATCTTTGGGTAGATAGACTTTTCATGTGATATTTCATGACTGCTCTGGCATTTATTATAGATTTCATATTGCTTGATAACAGCTGTGCAGTGTTCAAGTGTAAATGTCCTGTAGTGAGTATGCATAGAATTTTTCTTTATTTTCAGAGTGAGAGAAGAGGATAGGCAGCTTCAGCAACACTTGTTCACTCATTTCTAAAAATAAAGTGGTATTGAGGCATGACATTATTTGTTGCAGACAAAAAAAAGCTCCTTCAGATTTTTCTTTGAAATACATTGATTTCAGGACATATTGGAGTAACCTATACAAATTCAAAAGTAGGTAACTTTTGGACATACATGTCTTGCTACATGAAAAAAGGAAGTGTTATGTTAGAAAACTGGCCTGAAGGTGCACAGCCCTCATATTACTGATGGTGGCCTAATACAGTAATAGAAATGGGACATGAAGTGTCAGAGAAATGGAAATCTCCAAACCCACTGTTTTTCAGAAACCAGTAGATTATACTGGGGGAACAGTGTCTTGATGTCCGAGTGCTAGTCAGAAGTGAGCACATCTGCACAGAAGTAAATTGTCCACTGCTGCTCTTAATTATATGTTAGTGTAAGTTATAGAGAACTGTGGGGTGAATGTAAAACTTCCTTGATGAATCATGTTTATGATCATAATTTAATTATTTTTATTTCAGTACTTTGTTTTGAATAAAAAATAGCAAATAAACCATAGAATCAGATACTCATATAATCTCAGAACAGAGATGATAAAATTTCAAATACTGTTTATTCCATTACATGTAGTGAATGAAACTGGATTTCTGTAGGAAAACTAGGTACTCATGCAGAGATTATTATTGTGGCAGCAGTATAAGATAGATGAGTAAGGAAATGTTGTCTGTGAAGCTAAGTTTTTAGTGTTTGATTTTAATGTAATCTGGGATATTTTTCTGTGAGTAGATTGTTTTCATGATATTTTCGGTCCAGCTAATAGCTGAGAATGGAATGTAGAAAGTGATGGTGTAGTACTTAACAATAAAGATGATGGACTTTTTTTTTAAACTGAAAATTACCATTTCTTATTGTTTCCATTGTATGATCTTCTACTTTGCAACTGATGCCTTCTAAAATACAGCCTGTTTCACAGTAAGGTATCTTACAAAGATGAAAGTATAAATATAAAGTAAGCTGCATGACTGCAAGTCACTTAAGAGAAAACATTAATAAAACATAGCGTAAATGAGACCTGTGTACTTAATAGCATGTGTAGTGAAAATATTTTTGCATGAGTGCAACATTTGAAGGGAAAAAAAAAGTAGTTTATTCAAGGTTAGCCTTGATGACCAGATGCCTACTGAATTAATTGAATGCTCCTAAATAATTAAAATAGTAAAATAATACATTAAATGTGACAGGTTGTCTAAGTCAAGGCAGCAGTTGATACATAAAATTAAAGGAAGGCTAGAATATTTTCCATTATCTTGTCTGCACATCACAATTACAACACATGCCTTTTGTGCATGAATGCTTTCATTTTTGCTTTCCATTGAAATCTTGATTGACTGTGGTGCCTAAAAATGCTTTGTCTGAAAGACATTAGACTTGCATCTAATAAAGACAACAATTTGATTTTGCCCTTCAGCTGCTTTCTCATTTATGTAGATTTTTTTTTTTCAATTTTATGTAGACATAAATGTAATAAAAATCTCAAGTGAGCTGTTAACTGCAATTTTTATATGTGTTGTTATGTTAATCTGTAATACCATGGTATTCTTAAGGATTTTTTGTTTTACAAAATGGGTTAGAAAATAAAGAGAATAGAGGCAGAGTGGCAAATGAGAAATGGCAAATTGAAGGATTTTGAAGATCTTTTAATAGATCATTTGAGTGCAGAAACTGTTTTAGAAAGGAGATGACATCTATCTGTGATGTTCAGTTATGTTAAAGAAGAAAGTAAAGTTTAATATATTGTAAGTATGTATGGTTGTTATACAAAGCTTTGAATGGTGTATAGTATTAATTACTTCATTTCATGCAGAAGTCATTACCTGTTATGTATGAAAGCAAAATAATTGTTCAAATGAGACTTGAAGTAGAACTTGCATAACTTCTAAGGCTCTCAAATGTGAAAACTTCAGCAGCTGAAGAACTGCACTTTTTCTCAACTGATATTAGTCAAGTTAGGAAAGTCTTATTTAAGAGATAATAAACTTAAGGCTTGTACATACGTGTTCATCTGGGCATACCTACAGTCATATTTCATACCACTTGAAAGCCTCTTTGTGGCTTTTGTACTCTGCTTTGTATAGCATACAAATTGCCATTTTTTCTTTGGTTGTTGTTGTGCAAACTTACCCTCCTAATTTCTTCTTTGTTCAACACAGAAAGTTAAATCCAATTAGTTCATATCATGGCAAAATAATTTAAGTAAATTATATCAAGTTTGTATTTGTACCTACCAGAGTATAATCTGAAAAGACTATTACTAGAAAACTCAGTACTTCTTTAATCTCTGCCTTTGTTTCAACAGTACAGATCTGTGAATTATGATTAATATTTTGCATAAGTCCTTTAAATGAAGGTCTGCATAAATAAAAAAAAATCATGACCTTGAGCTTAATTATGTTAATTTGATTTATTTTTGCTTTCATTAATATTAAATTACATTAAAGGTATTTGCAATTTTGGGTGTTCTTTTTCTTATGTTGAAAGTTTTATTTTTTTTTTTTAATATTTTAAATAATATGATATTATTATATCATATTATGATATAATATGATATAATAAAAATGCAGCACCTTTGAATTTCAGGTGAAGTCTCGAGTAAGGAAGTGTTAAAAATTATAGGATGTCTAGCTTAATTTGTTGTACTGGTCAGGATTTTATTTGAAAGTTCCCTAAGACTGTGAATTTATGTGGATGTCATTAAATAATGACTTTATTAGTGACCAAATTGTGATTTCCTTGATCATGCAAGGTAAAATGTAGCAAACCAACCTGTTCAGTCCAGTGGAGTTGTAGAATTACACTTTTGGGAATGGTACTGTAATTTGTGCATATATGATTTTACCTGGACAATGTCATTGAAAACATTATGGGCACATTCTTAGTAGCACAGAGGAGCATTCCAAATATCTTGAAAATGCTAAGCAACCAGGGAATGGAACCCAATCCAATTCCGTTTGCCTGAGTGATAGGTATGATATTGATGTGATCATCTGATAGGAGTTGCATGTGATATGTTGGAAAGACATTCTCGGGGTGGAAAGGAAAAATGAGACTGCCAGGTAGCAATGCTCACTGTCCCTCAGTAATTTAGAGATTTGAACTAATTTTTCAAAATATGTTCTATATCCCTGAACCATTTCATATACACTTCAAAGATTCAGTGCAGCACTGCCTTGTGTGTGTGAATTCTGTCTTCCTCAGTCACAGAATCCCAAAATATTCTGAGATGGAAGGGACACACAAGGATCCACAGCTAGGAATCTGCTGAGTGCCCACTGCTTCCACCTTTCCCCAAAGAT
The DNA here is from genome assembly GCA_013397115.1 of Edolisoma coerulescens. Lineage (NCBI taxonomy): Eukaryota > Metazoa > Chordata > Aves > Passeriformes > Campephagidae > Edolisoma > Edolisoma coerulescens. The sequence goes on from VWZW01006875.1 coordinate 134,217, forward strand.
GAGAAGGCTTTGACCTCTATCTAGCATATATTTGGATTATAAAACCTTAAATTCTATGGAAACATCATGCTGAGGTGGAGTAGCATTGACAAAGGATGTGTTTTCACCAGCCCAGTGATATTGCTGTTACTAAAGTAGTTTAATTTTGTTTGTACAAATAGCATTGGTAAGATTAGACATTTTGGGCTATGTTATCTGTTAGAGTATGTATTTAGTGTTTTCTAAGGGCATGGTTTTGGTTGTTAACACAGTCTGAAGCTTACGCTTTCACATACTCTTTGCTGTTGCTACTTGGGTTAACTAAATCAGGGTTTTAAAAAGCTGAGAGGGACCTTGAGTTTGGTGGATAAAGGTACTCTCCCTGTAGTTGCTTGTACCCAAACATTTGGCCACCAAGTATTGAATCACATACTTATCATGTAGACTGTTCTAATTCTGCTCTAGCTGTTAAAAATGTCAATGTGTCTGTAAACAATGGATTGGAGAATTTTCAATTTGATTGTCTTCTTCTCATGGACATAAATCAATAAGCAACCTTATTCAGTTTTACCCTGAGCTCTGATTATTTCTCATTGGTTTCTAGGAAGTAATTATTTTGAATTCTTATTTTGTTTCTTTGTAATCATTTATAAGAAGATGAATAGGGTATAGGTCTGCCATGTCTCAAGACATCATCCAAGAAACTGGGGTTACATGTGAATTCCTACAAAATACTTGCTCTTGCAGAACTGATTTAGAATTAATGGGTTAGTGTTAATGGATTAAATAAAGATTTTATGTGTGTCTTAAAAGCATGAATGTTCTACAGAATTTGAGTAGTAGTTACATTCTAGATAGTATTTTTCTTTTGGATGTGGGATTTCACTAAACATGCAGGATTACATGGTAATCATTTAAATTGGTAATTCTAACATCAGCTTGGTATTTCCAAATGGTTCTTAGTGTTGTGAGCATATCTTGAATTGGCCTGCATTTAATGTTTTTGTAAGAGTCTTGTAATATTTCTAATGCTAAGTCCTCTATTCAGTATTTTTTACATCTGTTAGCTAGTTCTCCCCCAGGGATTTTATTTTCCAGAAGAAAAGCTTGTGTGACCTTACATTTAGCCTGGCAGACAAAAGACTTTCTGATAAAGAGAGTCTTGTAATGAGGAAATACTACCTTCCTTTCTTTCCTGGTTCATTGAAGGGGAGTTCCTTTGAGAAAATGAGGTGAATGAGGCTGAAAAATTTGTATGTGCAAGTGTAGACTTTGACAAGTCAAAAGATATTTTATAGTGGTAGAGAATGTGTAGGCTGCACTTTGATTTCACTGTGAGGGCTCTGTAACCACATCAAATGTTCTCCTGTAAACTTCTGGTAGTGGATTTTGAGCAGGCTCTGTTCTGCTGGTCTGTGTTATTTGCAACTTTCTTGGAATTCAGCAACAAGCCTGCCTTCTGGTTGGACTTGTCACAACTATGTCTGATCTCTTGGAGCTGGAGTGGTACAACTGAAGTTTTGGATGTCTGCCCATCGTTTGCTTTTTATCATTTCGTATTGAGCTAATTAAGCATACTGCAGTAACAAAATTTGGTACAAAATTTGTTTTCTCAAGGAAAATTCAGTCAAACTCTCTCTGCTTTTATCAATTAAGCTTTTAGCTACTTTTCATACCAGCTCTTCCCTCAAGCCTCAAGCATCACTTTCAATCACAGTTCTCACAGTAAGTTCTTGTATATTTGTAGTATTATACTGCTCAGGAGTGAGATCTCTTGATGCTCATAGACTGTAGATTCTAAGTTTTGATTGCTATCATTTATGTTATAGGCATTAATTGTGAAACAATAGTTGAAATTTTTTTGCTGGAGTCCACTAATTGTGGGCTAGTTTCTTTGAACTGTCTTTTAGTCAGTGAAGCCACACATACATAAAACTGTACCTATCAAATAGTACTTTTTGAAACTTAAAACATTATTTGCAATTCAAAGAGAGAGTAAAGAAGCCTGTGCTTGTTGTTGGTGAGAAAAAAATTTAGAATGATGAATTTGAATAAAATTTGATCTCAGGGCAGCTTAGCTGGCTTCCTAGTACATTGACCAGCACAAGTCCACATTATACCTTTGCTGTTTAAGTGCTGCTTAACCTTATTTCTGAGAAATGAGAAAAGCATTGTTCTTCCAGTACTGGTGAGTGTGCTAGATTGAATGTACAAAGAATGTAACAACTGTAATGTGAAAACTTTAAAATTGTTCTGAAGTTTTAGGGTGGTTAATGGGCATAATATATAAGACTCACCAGAGTGAAGAAATTAAATCTAACATTAGAGAGAAAGCTATATATTAAGAAAAATTATCATTCTTTTTTTTTTCTAAAGCCATAAAAAAAATTCAGATGGTTGATTGAAAGTGATTTTCTTTTGTTTTAGTAATTGAACAGTGAGTGTGTTTTTCAAAGAATTAACCTGATTCTGTGAATGATGAACTAACATTTTCATGAGAGGAATATACAACAGATTGTACGAAGTAGAAAGTTGTATTTGTTTACTGTGTAGATGGTTTGTAAGTGCTAGGTAAACCTAGTCTTCGTGGAGTCCTTCTAAATTTATTTACTGCAGTTGATTTTCATGTGTGCAGAATGAACATTAACATAAAAAAAGCTCCCAGCAACAATATATTACTCTACATGGTAAGAAAATATGCCTAAATGCACAGGTCCAGATTTATTCTAAATTATTTCACTTCTTAACAAACAAGGAAGACCCTGTAGCCCCTCCCCCTGGAAAGCAGTTGAAAAACTTGGGAAATGCATTTCATTTTGTGAAATCTCTCAGAACCTAGGAATGACATGATAAAAAATTCTAAACCAAGTTTAAACACTATTAAGTATTGAAAAAATATGTTTGATTTAATGAAAAGATGTACAGTTTTGCTTTTCTTGCCTTATTAGGGTTCTTTCCGAGCAGCTCTCAGGGATGTGATGCTTTTCTTCGCCACAAGATGACTCTGATTTCTCCCTCAATATTGAAAAAATATGGAATTCCTTTTGACAAGGTACATTAATGTTTCTTTTTAAACTCTACTTTCATGTATTCAATTAGATTGTTTTTAGTATAAACATTGTTATAGTAAAGGTGAGGCAAAAGTTTTTTTTTGTTTTTAGGTAGTGCCTGCATGAAAATATGTATTAGAACTTCTAATACTTTTAGACAGGAATTTTCTAGCATTGAACAGTTGTAGCCATTATAGCCTTTCTGTGATTTTTTTTCTGAGACATTACCAAAATTTCTTATTTTTAATTTATTTCTATGGTAGCTTGAATGGGATTTTCTGTTGACTGAAACACTTCTTAACTCACTCTGTTAAGATCTATACCTAATATTTAACACAAGTGTTTAATTTCTTTATGTCTCTATGTTGCTTTTCTAATGCAATTAAATATAAATTTATCATTATTAGGATCTGAAAGGTTTAAGGTGGAATGAAGTCAAAAGAACTGTTACTTAATTTAAAATCTATTTTAAAAGCTGTAACATAATAGAAAAAGAATGAATGATTATTCTTGACTGTTAGGTAGTGGCAGAATAAACATTTGGTAAGAACATTATCAACAAACAGAAACTGAGAAGAATAATTGTGTTTCTTTGTGGATGAGTTTAATACATAGCTGCTTTTAAAAACATCTGAAGTATTCAGTTTCTTTTGCTTTCTACAAGATTTTCTATGTCATTGTTTTCCACTTTGAACTTCCTATAAGTGCCAGCTAATGAAATATTTTCAATACTTTTTAAGTGTACTTATTCTATACACTTTGTAAATTCTAAAATTCTAAATGTTGGAGTTCTGTAAACCTACTTAGAAGACTAGAGCTTGATTCAGAAGGTCCCCTGCCTGAATATCTGTTTATCTTAATACTGAGTTTTCAAATGGCTTTTGATTGCTAAAGGGCTATGATTCCAGGTTTCCCATTGCACAGGTTGTTTTAAATCGTTCAGAAGAACCAGGCAATATACACTTTTTCTCAGTTTATTCCCACTGCAATATAGTCGTGTAAACTATCCTTGCCACACACCTTGTTTATTATTGTGGTTTGTGTTTTCGTGTATGTGTTATTTATTTATTGATACAATATGGGCATGTGTATACAAATTTTGCTTACCATGTTCCCTGACCTAAAATATAGGATTATGTTGTGCTTCCTGTCTGATTTAGTTGGTGTTTTTCTAACAGTATGAAACTTAATAATAATAATGTGAATATTTTCATGTATATTTTTGCCCAGCTGGAAGCTAAACACCAGACAGAGGCTTGCTCACTCCCCCTTGGTGGGATGGGGAGAGAATTGGAATGACGAAAGGTAGAAAACTCATAGTATGAGATAGAGACAGTTTAATAGGGAAAGGTGTGCACACAAGCCAAGCAAAACAAGGAGTTCATTCACAGCTTCCCATGGGCAGGCAGGTGTTCACCCATTCCCGGGAAAGCAGGGCCCTGTCACGCGTAACGGTGACTTGGCAAGACAAATGTCACCACTCCGAACAATTGCCCTGCCTTCTTTTTCTCACAGCTTTATGTACTGAGCAGGATACCATAGGCTCAGCTGTCCTGGCTGTGTCCCCTCCCAACTTCTTGTGCACCCCCATCCTCCTCACTGGCGGCATGATGTGGGGAGCAGAAAAGGCCTTGATGCTGTGTAAGTCATGGTTAGCAAGAACCAGGACACCTCTGTGTTATCAATCCTGTTGGCAACACAGGTGGGATGAAGACACAGATGTGTTTTATGCCTTTTTGGAACATCACTTTTCATGCTTAAGTCAACCTATGCATAAAATTGAGGAAATGCAGGCATTTAGAATGATACTGCCTGCCTTGGAAAGCATGCTTTTTTGAATAAATTACTCATAAAATAAGTAGTTTGTTTTCTGAATGATTTATTATCATACGGAAATGTAGTTGCTGAGTTCAGTTTTTGTAATATATAGGTAAATATACTGATTTCCTTCATAGCCTTGTGCTTTATCATGAAGTGTCAGGTGAAACTTTCCAAGCTGGAAGGTTTTATAACCAGATTTATAGTTTTGGATTTACAGAACATTACTCTGAACGGTATAATTTTCAGTAGCTGGTGTTTAAAGTAGCATATTGCAGGATGCCAGCATGCTTATTTTCAATATGACACATTTGAGGTGGGGTAAGGGAGTTGATCTTTGTATTTTGGTGTCTTGATTATTCCTGTGTTCTAATTTAGAGGGTAATAATGCTCTAAAAAGAGGGGGGGGAAAGTGCTATAAACAGTTAAATATTTAAGTTTGGTTCTATCACCTAGTCTTTGGAGGAAGCAGACTGTACCCAAGTGTAATTGTAATTAATGGGATTCAGTGAGAAAGTGAATAGAGAGAACCAGGCTGTGATCTCTCATGGCTCAAAGTGATAGAAGTGGAAATGTGCTGAATGCTGATAAGTCAGCCTTCGCCTACCAGGTGGCAGCTGAACTGCTGCTTGTTGCAATAGAACACCTGCTAAACTGTCAGCAGTGGGAGGGTGTATTGAGATAAATTTTGGAATCGTTAGCTTTGAGAATAATCTTTCTTAAACATTCCCACAGCGATTGTTGAAGTGCTACAGTAAGTTACAATATATGCAACTATATGTGCATTTGCATGTATATACTAAATACAAATCCACAAAAAATTTAACCATGCAAAATGTAAGATCCATTTTTTTCTCTAGCCTTGTTGGCTATTTTTCTTGTTTTCCTCTCTTTCCTTCATCCCTTAATACAATCAGAAATAGACCTCTTTGAAGTGCTAACCCTGTGTGTTGCATTGGGAAAAAAAGCACACAAAGAATTTATAAAACTATTAGATAACAATTCTGAAGAAGATTGTAAAAGCAGACATTGAATGTAAGGCAACTGTACCAGGAGAAAGCTGAGATTTAGGACATGATGTTAAAAAGAAAAATGTTTGAAGTTGTGAGTTTTAATTTTGGTGATTGTTTAAAATTTAACCCTTCCTTTTTCTGATTTTAAGTCATAAGGGTATTCCCCTAAAAAGAGTCATATTTGTCCTTCCAGTTTTTCTTACTGTATTGCTTATGCAAAGCATTGCCACACACTGAAAACAACCTATTTAGACTCTGAGAAGTCTCCTTATTTTCCTGTAATCAACAAATGCATCTTGTTGAATAGTCATCAGTCACTGCTCAGATTATTTGCTTCATTTAAATGGATCTGTTTGCTTTTTAGTGGGCCTGTTGTCTGATGTGTGTTTCACTTAAAATGTGTATCAAACAGAGCATGGAGAATCTCTTTTAACTATTTACTTCTGTATAATCTACTTTATTCATTAACTCTTATCAGATAATTCAGAAGACAGTGTGCTGTTTCAAGTCTCTGACTAGCCTGTGCTTGATAAAGTCTCTGGTGGTCTGACTTTAAGAGATTAAAGTTGTCACTGTGTGGAGAGAATATTAGTGATTGACAAGAAGTGCTGTCTCCTCTTTTCTCCATGTAGGAGGGCAGCAGTCCATCCTAGTATAGGAAGATGAGACTTCTCTCTTGAAAGAGAATAACCTGACCAGTGATTTGTTTATGTTACCACACTTTTTTTTTTGTAGTTTACTCTAAAAGCTTTTGAAGTCTGATACCTCTCTTAAAACTCGTAGGAATTGGGGTTATTTTTGTACATACATAAATATAATTACTGTGCAGTGAGTTTTAGGTTGGCTTTTTCTTTTCCTTTTTTTTTTTTTCTGCTTTCTATAATATCTTGTTGAGCCAGAGGTCTTTGCACACTTTTCTTTTGGTTGTAGTCCTTTAAAACTACCCTTACTCAATTTCTACAACAATGTCAGAGTTTAACTGTAGTCAAGCTTTTCATCTCTCAGAATCTCCTTCTATCCCACTTGTCCTTTAGTTATATGAAATTCTTGTTACCAGTAGTGCCAGAGTGCTTCTGCTTTCTAAAATTTTGCCTAAATAGAAACAGGGGAAGGACAGTGGCAGATTAAAACTTGTGTTTTACTAGCTTTATCTTGAGACATTCTGCACAACAGTTAGGCATGATAATTGTGGGTATTCTGATCTAGCCGGGCTTTGCTTCCTCTCAGCCAGTAAGAATGATATATTCTTCATACTGTCCTCTAGTTCCTTTTACTTCCAGGTTTTATTACCAGTGAACCTCTGCTCCAAGATTAACTTTTTTGAGTTCTTTCTGAATTTGTTAAGTATTACACCTAGCTATGTATTTTAGAGTAAAGAACATTGTCTCAAGCATACTGTTTCTGTTTGTATTAAATCTCATCTCCATGCAAGGTGAAAAAAATTCTTTGTTTTAGTTAGTTATAAAGGCATATAGTTATAAAGGCATATATAGTTTTCATTGCTTTAGGACCAGAGCTGCTTTGTAATGTGGTCACTTCACTTTTTTTTTTGGCCTTTAAATTTTTTTTTTTAATTGTTACAGGTTACCCAAGAGGCAGGAGAGTTTATGATCACTTTCCCATATGGATACCATGCAGGGTTTAACCATGGATTTAACTGTGCAGAGTCAACAAACTTTGCCTCCATTCGATGGATTGATTATGGAAAAGCTGCAAAATTGGTAAGTCATAGTGCAGAAAATTGATGTGTAAGGAAATATTTCCTGTGATTTTTTTCTTTGTGAGAATCTCAGGAAGATGATGAGCAAGGGAGAACTATTAGATCAGGTAACACCTTAAGCTGCCATTCAAATTTTATTTATAGTTGTTACTTTGATAGTAGGTATTATACTTACAGCAATGTATATTCCTCTCAGTAGTGAGTTTTGTTTGCAGCTTAGTGTATTTATTGTTCTTCAAAATTAGTTCTGTTTGTGGATATTTTTAAGTTGAAGCTACATACACTGCGGTTAATATATGTGAAGACAACTGACTTCTGCTCTTAAATCTCCTTTAAGCTCTACTGCTTGCGAAAGCACTTTAGTTTAACTAGGAATTTTGATACCTGGAAAGAAACATAAATCGTGAAACATTTATAAATAAATAAAGTTTAAAGAAACAAGTTCAATTTTTCTCATCTTTAATGTAATCAGAAAAGTTCTAGTACAAGATAATAAAGCAACTGTTTGAGGTGTGTATAACTGAAGATATTTTAGACTGAAATCTTGTTCTGTGGTGTGCATGTCTTCCTTCCTTTTGTGTACAGCATAGAATCTGTAATGTTATAAAAAAGTTCCAAGATCACTGTGTCCAACCTTTGAAGACCACTGTATCAACTAAACCATAGCACTAAGTGTCACATCCAGTTGTTTCTTGAACGCATCAAGGGATGGTGACTCCACCACTTCCCTGGGCTGTTCTTCCAATGCCTGACCACCCTTTCAGTGAAAAATTCTTCCTGATGTCCAACGTGAACCTCCCCTAATGCAGCTTGAGTCTGTGTTCTCTCATCCTGTCATTTGTTGCCTGGGAGAAAAGACGAACCCCCACCTTGCTACAACCTCCTTTCAGGCAGTTGTAGAGAGTGATAAGGGCCCCCCTGAGCCTCCTTTTCTCCAGGCTAAACAACCCCATCTCCCTCAACCAATCCTCACAGGACTTGTGCTCCAGACCCTTCACCGACTTCATTGCCCTTCTTTTTTACACAGTGAACATGTGTCTGTCTAAGTCATGAGCTACTAGTTTCTCCAGGAGAATGTTGTGAGAGGCAGTATCAAAGCCTTTGCAGAAGTCCAAGCAGACAACATCAACAGTTTTTCCCGTGTCCAGTCCATGGATGCTCATACGAGGAGATCACGTTGGTCAAGCAGGACCTGCCTTTCACAAACCTCTGCTGGCTGGGCCTGATCTCCCGATTGTCCTGTATGCGCTGTGTGATTGTAATCAAGATAATCTGTCCAATAACCTTTCCTGGCACTGAGGTCAGGCTGACAGACCTGTAGTTCCCTGACACTTCTTGTTGATGGGCATCACACTGGCCAACCTCCAGTCATCTGGGACCTCCCCAATTAACCCGGACTGGTGATAAATGATGGCGAGCAGCTTGGTGAGCTCTTCCACCAACTCCCTCACCCTCCCTTGGGTGAATCCCATCTGGCTCCATAGGCTGAGTATCTAAGTGGCGCACTAACTACTTTCTCCTGAATTACTGGAGATCTGTTCTGCTTCCTGTTCCTGTCTACCAGCTCAGGGGGCTGGTTGCTGTGGGATAACTTTCTGACTGAGGCAAAGAAGGTATTAAGTACCTTGGCCTTTTCTTTACCCTTGGTGACAATGTTCCCCCTGCCTCCAGTAAAGCATGGAGATTTTCCTTGGCCCTCCTCTTGCTGTTGATGTATAAAACCACTTTTTATTGTCTTTGACAGCAGTGGCCAGTTGTAGTTGAACTTTCACCTTTCTAATTTTCTCTCTACATGACCTCATCACATCCTTGTACTCATCAAGAGATGCCTGCCCCTTTTCCCAAAGGTCATAAACTCTTTCCTTTTCACTGAGTTCCTGTGAAAGTTCCCTTTCAGCCAGGCCACACTTCTTCCCCACCATCTCGTCTTTCAACCCATAGGGATGGCCTGCTCCTGAGCCTTCAGGACTGTGCAGGGGGCTCTCTAAACCAGTGTCCTGAATAGGCCAAAGTTTGCCCTCTGAATGCCCAGGTGGAGGTTTTGTTGACCCTCTTCCTTACTGTATCAAGAATTGAAAACTCTTATCGTTTCATTGTCCTTGTGCCCAAAACAATCTCCTTCCACCACACCTCCCACGAGCCCTTCTCTGTTTGTAAACTGCAGGTCTAGCAGGGTCTCACTCCTGATAGGCTCTTACCAGCTGTGTCAGGAAGTTATTTTCCGCACATTCCAGGAACTTCCTAGACTGCTTCCTCTGTGCTGTGTTGAGTTTCCAGCAGACATCCGGCAAGTTAAAGCTTCTCTTAAGAACAAGGTCCAGTGGTCATGAGATTACTTCTTCCCAGCTGCTCACAGAATATTTTGTCCACCTCTTCGTCCTGGTTGGGTGGTCTATAACAGACTGCCACCAGGATGTTTGTGTTGCTAGCCCCCCTGACTCTTACCCATAGTTGTACAACCCTATCATCACCTTGAGCTCTATGCAGTCAAAACACTCCTTGATGCAGAGAGCCATTGCACTGCCTCTGCTTCCTCCCCTGTCCGTTCTGAAAGCTTGTAGCCATCCACTGATGGATGTACAGGTAATGAAGTAAGTGCACAAAACCAAAAAGGTGGGCAATTTATTCAGCAGAAGTTCTTTACTGTTTTTCAATATTCTCTGATTTTAATCAGTGTTAAGGTTTATATAAGCCTTAGTCTGTATTACTCAGAAAAAGTTTCAGTCAGAGGCATTTTCTACGTTGACTTGTTTGTAGCTGGAAAAAGCCTTTCCAATAGCACCCTCCTTAATATATTTGGTAATACAGTGGTGTGGAGTAAAGGGTAAAATCAGCTGTGCTGGTTTAACAGCATAGTAAAGAGAGTGAATTCTTATTAGACACTGGTGATTGAGAAACATCTTCTTGAGAAAGTTCTCAAATAACAGAAACTTACCAATTTAGGCACTAATGATTATTATTGTTAATGAGATGGAATATACTTCAAAGGGAAAAGTTAATGAATATTTTTTCCCCATGTGCTTTGTATGCACATGCTAACAGTAATGAAAGTACTGAAAATCTCTACACACATCTAATGTTCAGACTGGTCTCTACCTCCAATAGGAAAGTTGTGTTTTTAAGAGCCTCCAGATAAGGTGGCAACTCTAAAGTTAATTTTAAACTCTAAAATGCATTTGATAACCTATGCATTTGATAATTTGAAATTTCTATGAATAGTACAATGAAACAAAGTTGAGAGAACCATGGATACACAGGAGTTAATTGTGGCAGGTAAAACTGACTTAGGTTTTAAGAGATATGAACATCATGCAGTTCTAAAATTGATTCAGCTGAACTTCAAGAATGGCAAACTGCATGTTCATATGTAGCAAAGCTGGGTGGTGCTCCCTGCAGGTACCTTCCTGTCAGTGTACTGCGTTCATATTTCTTACATTTTTAAAAAATAGTTTACTGCTTGGTGTACAGCTTCCCCAGTACAAACTGTTAAATATTTTATGCCTCCAATATGCATCTCTATTATTGTATTATACTGTAAACTTAATGTCATCTTTAAATTTGGTGGAGTTAGATAATTTTTTAAAGCTAGTGTAGTTGTGTTGCTTTACACCACTCCAAAAGTGCTACTGAAGTTCTGAAATTTTAGCTAGGAAGTCTGGGCATATACACTCTAAATACAGTTTTATATTGTCAAAATTCTCTAGCATATGGATGAAACCTTCATCTTAGGACACTGAATTCTGTGCTTGGTGGCTATTGTACATAGGAACAATATTGTGCATATATAATACAAGAAATTAAAGTATTTCTCTGGTGTGTGCAGTTAAATTTAACTGCCTACAAGTTTCAAAGTGGCATTGGAGCAATAGTGACTAATCTCCCTCTATAGAGAAATCTTAGATACCATTGTCAAATATGAACTCCAGTTCCTTTGGCAAATGGTCAGAGACCTTAATATTATTTGCTTAATTCTTATCACTTATCACCACAAGAATGAGAATCAAAGTTTACTTTTCTTCTCTAAATAAAAAAGAACATGCTGGAAAGTACTGATGATAGGATTTTTTTTAATATGGAAATGTGTATGAATAAAAGAACTAAAGGAAATATGGTGAACTAATTCTCCATAAAACTTACGGTATTTGTTTATGTCATACAAATAGGTTAAATAAGACAAACAGAGGAAATACTAAAAAAATAATAAAAAACCATACTGACATTGAAAAAGACCTTTAAAATCATTGAGTCCAGCTGTTTAACTCAGCATTGCCAAGGCCACCACTAAAGCATTCCCAAAGGGTCATATCCACAGGTCTTTTAAATACCTTCAGGATGGTGACGCATCCACATCCCTGGCAAGCCTGGCCAATGCCTGACAGCCCTTTCCACGAAGAAATGTTTCCTAATATCTTATCTAAGCCTCCCCTGGTGCAACCTGAGACCATTTGCTCTTCTCCTATCACTTGTGACTTAGAGAAAAGCTCAAGCCCCAGCTCGCTACGAGGTCCTTGCAGGCAGTTGTGGAGAGGGAGAAGGTCTCCCCTTCTGACAAATTATCTGACAGAATTTACTTGGTACCACTGCATTACCGGTAGCTGAAATACTTATTTCAACAGCAAAGACTTCTACTTAGTGAGTAGATGAATCAGAAAGACATCAGATCAGTCTTTCTGAATGAATTCAGGTAAACTAAATGTTAAAGTTCAAAACCTGGTATTTAAGGTTATCACTTAGAAAGTTTTTGTTTGCACAAGTATTTGCAAAGACTTACATGCACACTCATAAGAAAATGCATGTCTATCACCTTGGCTTAAACTTATCTTAAACTTTATTTTCAACCTGCGAATAGTCCTAACAAAGAGAGGGGGGAAAAACCGAAGTAATAGCAACAAATCTTGGCACAGCATTTACGGCCTCAGTTAATACAGCCAGCCTTTCATTCTGGATTGCTCTCAACATAGGCAGTACTATCAGTGGGCAACTCCCTTGCCAGAAAATTATTATGTGAATATTCAAGTTTGAGACTGTGTTTCAGTGCTGCACAGACACCAGCTAATAGGGAGAAGCCCCACAGCAAATTACAGGGTGCCCAAGGAAGTTACAGGCTGGTGCTGCACTTATAGGAATCATCCCGTCAACTTCAGAAGATAGTGTTGGCAGCTTCTGAGGCAAGTGGAGCAAAAAAGTACCCACACTGTTTTAGGGTTCTACATATATGAGGACTACTGAGGTTGGATTTGCTAAGGGAAAAACAGGAAAAATTCAAGTAAAATTGCATCATTGTCTGAGTAATAAGCACTTAAGATACAATATTATAAAATCTAAGATTCCATCATAGAAAGAAAATATAATCTAATTTTGTATAACTGTACTGTGTTTTCTTGGTTATGGTATTTCTCTAGAAAACCAGGAATATATCTATGATTAGTTTTTATCACATTACAAAACTTCCTGGAGGTGTTAATTAAAAAGGTAAAAAGTCGCTGTGTCCAAAGAATACTGATATTTTAATAAATTTTTTTTTCAGGTCCAGTAATTTCATTTACAAGAAAAAGCAAAAAAATCCCAAACCAAAACCCACACAGCCTTGCAGTCCCATTTGTCATTCTTGAGACTACTGATACTGCATCTGACTTATCTTTTCCTTCTTTATGTGTAATGTGCAAGAATTCTAATTGAAAAGAATGTTTTGGATCCTGTAGTTCCTCTGTATTGTACTGCAGGAATTGTCTGTGTCAGCAAAATGCAGCAATATCTAGGTCAGTTTATTGCTGTATTCTCCATAGAGAGTATTCTGTACTGATGACTGATTATTTGTCTTCCTACAGGAACACTTTTATTTTTTATAGAATAGTTTTTAATTGCTTACAGCTGGATTTCTGTCTTAGAAAAAGAAAAAATCCTGAAATACAATCAATATTCTTCATTGATTTTGTGGGGAAAAAAATCCAACAAAGATTTTTGTTAAAGTTGTAGTAAATATTTAGGCTATGTGATGATACTGCTTTCCAGCATGAAATGAGATGGTGCTAAAGATTCTCTGTAATCACATATAAATGTTAAATTAAGAGATCTTTTTGACCCTTAGTATTGGACACTTTGATTAAAAGACTATGAATGCAAATTCCAACAATGATTTTCTGTCTTTAAAAATGCTAAACTTGTGGTCTTGGTTTCACTGTGTGCCCCCTAACTACCTGTAATAGTTGAACCGTGTGAGCAGGAATGTACCCTCCAGCTTGTTTTCTAGAGTTTGTGCAAGACTATCATGGTTTTGAGCCCAGCTGGAGCTGAAACAGCATGCAGACACTCATCAACTCCACCTCTCTTCCTCCCCAGTCCAGTGGAATGGGAAGGAGAATCAAAGTGAAACTTGCATGTTGAGATAAGAACAGGTTAATAATTGAAAATAAAGTAAAATACAGTAATAATGGTAAAGATAATAATGATAATAAAAAGGAAAAAACAAGTGGTGCACAATGCAATTGCTCACCATCCACTGGCCGCTGCCAGACCTCCCTTCCCAAACCCCGATCAGCCCCTTCCAGGTAACTCCCCCCCAGTTTATATACTGGGCATGATGTTCTGTGGTGTGGAATACCCCTTTGGTCAGTTCTGGTCACCTGTCCCAGCTGTGCTCCCTCACAGTTTCTTTTGGTCACCTCCTCACTGGTGGAGCAGGAGACAAGGAAAAAAATTCCTTGACTTGGGATAAACACAGCTTAGCAAAATCCCAAACATCAGTGTGTTTACCAACACCATGCTCATTCTGAATCCAAAACACAGCACTGTAACAGCTACTGAGAAGAATTGAACTCTATCCTAGCTGAAACCTGCTAGGACAAAGACTTGGGACAACGTACCAAAAGAAATACCAGGTGGCACCTCCAGTGTGCTGTTTGCTACAGCTCAGCTGCTATTTTTAGCTTGCTTTTGGACAATATTAAGTTGTACGGAATTAAGTAGAAGTAAAAAATAGATAAAAAATCCAAACAACCTTTCCCCTCTCAAACAACACAACTGGATAAGTAACTGGCATACTAAAAGCCTCCCAGCTCCAGAGAAGAGTAGAGGAAGTGTAGTTCTTGCTGTCTTTTTCCATTGTCAAGAACATACAGGAAGAGAAATAGGATATACTGGTGGAAGGAACAAGTCAGTGACCCTCTCCTTAAGATGCTTGGCAAAAGGATGTGGTGTAGAGGGATGTTGGTGAAGTGCTGGTGTGTGGATATGTCAGAGCTTAGTGAAACAAAGGGAGCTAGCACTCAGCGCACAAGTATGGTACAAGTATAGTTGTGTTATTCTGTGAGGATGAGAGGCGCTCTAAGCTTTAGATACTCTTAATCATTTTCATCATCCTATAACTTTCATTTGTGGAATGCTATTTACTGCTGAAAAAAATAATTGAATGTTATGAAATAGGGGCAGCTAGCAGGTTTCTTCAGGCTTCTGTGAATTTTCTTGTTTTCCTTATAGTGCTACATTAATTTGAGTAAGTTGGAAATGTGTGGCTTCATGAAGTCCATTTTTGAGTTTCCTTACTCCAGTGGATTTTGCTACTTTTGATAAAGCAGATGAGTCAGTGGCTGTTAGCTTGTATGTTTTCTAGCTATCTAATTCGATTTTTGCTGAGTAGGTAACTTGTATGGGTAAAAAAGGCTAGTGTTCAGTTATCAGTATTGGTGAATAGAAATATTTACACATAATTCTTCTACGTGTCCAGGAGACTGGTGATAATAGCAGTTTTGGCTAGGGATCTCTAATTCTTCTTTATACAGGTAGGATTATTTTATTTCCTTTCCTTTTCCTCTGGTTACCGTTTCAGTCCCCTCAGTCCCGTGTGTCTTGGTTTAACCCCAGCCTGAAACAAAGTGCTTGCTCCCCTCATCACCTGGTAGGATGCAGAGGAGGATTGGGAAAAAGTAGGTAAACACCATGGACTGAGATAAGAACAGTTTAATAATTGAAATAAACTGTTATGATAATATAATAAGAATTTAATGAGAGACTAGAAGAAAGAAAGGAATAAAACCCAAGAGAAACTTGTTTACTGATGCCAGTCAGCCAGATGTTGACTGATGATGTTGACTCATCCCACAGCCATGATTGGCCCCTCCTGGCCAATTCCCCTCAGTTTATACACCGGGCATGACATTCTACGGTGTGGAACATCCCTTTTTCCAGTTCAGATCAGCATGTCCAACCATGCTCTCTCCCAACTTCTTGTGAATCCCCTTGCTGTTGGAGCATGGGAAGCTGAAAAGTCCTTGGTGTTTAGAGTAAGCACTACTGAGCAAAAACCAAAACATGTCAATGTGTTACCAACATTATTCTCATACTGAATCCAAGACACAGCACTATACTGGCTACTAGGAAGAAACTTAGTATTGTCCTACCTAAAAAAAGGACCCATGTCTGTTGCTTTTCCAAATTCTTCTCAGGGTCTCTCACAATTCTTGGACACCTCTTGTCCATGCTTTCACAAGCTTCCAGAGAAAGTACTGGCATTTCTGAATATTGGTCTTGTTGCTTACTGTGTCTATTTTGTGGGACCACTTGGTGACTTTCAGTCAGTATAAATGTATGTAAATTTTACTGCCTGCTCTCAGGGGTAGTGTTACACTAGGTGATTTTACTAGTCATTGTAATGATTCTTTTGTACTGCAGCTCCTTTGAAGACGTGATTTGTTTTCAGATGCTGGTGCTGGAAAGCTTTTTGTTGTTTAGCTGATATGTAGAACCTGAGAAGTCTACCAGCCTTTTCTACTTGAAACTAGGGGTACTTAAGTATTATTGCTCTCTTTCATAAAATTAAGTCAGTAATTACTCATGCATTCTTCAGTGGTAGCTGCTTAGCAACGTGGTTTCCGTGGATAGGTTAGATCAAAGTGCTGGCCTGCAGGTTGTATTTTTCCCTTTGGTGGGATGAAGTGCAGTTGTTTTGATGTTAGGTTTGATGGATTTGTTTGCCACTGCATTCATTAGCTTCACATCAAAAAACTGACAGGCTGTTAAATGAAACTTTGGCTTAGATTTTCAGCTTGGCTGTTTCAAGACCTATGTGAAGATATTTTGTTTTTGTGCTGCAGCAGCCTCAAGCAGTTATGACTGTTTCAAAGGGAAGAAAAGTTATTTAATATCTTGATTTATTTGGATACAAGAGAGTCATTGTCTTGAAGATAGCCATGTCCAGCTTATGTTGTCCAAACAGCATATTTATTTTGAAATATATATTGAGACACAATACGTATGATTTAACTAATTTTATTGGAGGAGAAATGATACTTACTGCACAAAACTACTTCCACCTCTCATAATTTATTGAGGTAATATTTGTTTTTCAATGAGGATTATGTTTAGGTTGCTTTTGTGCAATAAAAATTTTGTCTGTTCAAAAAGAAAAAAAATACAACTCAGTTGTACCATTTTTTTTTTCAAATGTGGGTGAGTTAAATTTAAAGGTCTAGGTTTAAAAAGTATCTCCCTACCCCAGCTGCAGTGTTTTAGTACTGAATGTCAGAAATAACTGTGTGCATATGCTCATGGGTTATTCATCTCTCAACTATTTTATTAGTTTGATTTTTAAAACTTCTTTTAAACACCACATGTTAATATATTTGATACCAGTCTGCAACAATACCAGCATCATTCATGCTGTACAAATCAATGCTTTTACTTGCTAGTTCATAATTAGCCACCTTATATCATTGACTTGTCTGCTAATGAAATTCTACAGGGTTTCTGGAACCAGACATGCTTTCCATTTCTGGTCTGTATTGTTAGTACACTACTTCAGAGCAAATCTTGTGCATTCTGCATTTTGACATTTCATTTTACAATCACAGTGCCACTCTCAGCTTTGCAGTTTTCATGGAATTTTCTCATTTATTTTTTCTTTATTTCTCTTGTATTGATCTGTTACATATTTTTTTTCTTTTTTTGCATCTTACTGCCATCATTTACTGCCTCTGTTTAGTTCTTACATCACAAACTAATAATTTCTTGATAACAGCAGCTCTTAACATTTCCTACTCTAAAACTTGTTGCTGTAGTGGGAGATTGTCTGTCTCCTACTGGGCAGTAACTTGCATAGTTCTAGATTTCTAGTACTGTGACATCTTGAATTAAGTATTAAGTTTTAGGAGTAGAAAGGAATAGTAATGATCACAATATTTTTACCTGTTCTAGTAGAATAATATTCTATTGTTTTTTTTGCACCTTACCCTTTTGGTAGAGCATCTGGTTATACAGTCATAGGAAATATCATGGTGGTGTTCCTGTCTTCTCACAGTCTGAGCTATGTTATTTGCAAGTACTGTTGTTGTCTGTGAGTAATGTATTCTGTGGTTCTGAAGTTCAAGTGTATTCTCATGAATCTTTTCCAACACTAGCACAACTTTTATCTGTGTGATGTAGAGTATGTGTAAATAGCATTATGCATGTATGTTTCTGGCAAAGGGCTCTCATGCAACCTGCTGCAATGTTTATTAAATAAAAGTCAAACCAACAATACTACCACTTCTTATTTCTTACATGGAATTTTGATTAAGTAAGGAGAGGAGAATTCTGTAAAGTAACATTTTAGATATTGGAGTACATTCTGGCAACTGTGAATGAGTAGAAATGATAAAATTTAATCCTCCTGTTTTTTTCCCTAAGTGATATTTAAGAGGTTCCATTTATCAGTGTAAAAAAGGTACTAAGTTGGCATACTTGGTGGATGTTTAGAAGTTTTTGTTTTATAGCAGCTTTTGCTTAACAAGGTAATTTTTTAAAAGAAAAAGTCAGTAATTTACAATAAACTTGCCTTTTCAGAATATAATTTGTATAAAATTTTGAGTAAATCAATACAGTTTGCCTTTCCTTTTTGTGAGAATGCAGATTATATTTATCCTCAATTTGCCGAGGACAAGGTTTTGCCACTATGTACATTTCTGTCTATATATTAATGTCATAGCCTGTAGAGAGATATTATTTTCATTCCAAGTTTTTAAACAGAGTAGAATTTAACTCAGAAATTATTTTCATAAATATGAGGTTCACAACATAGACTCTTTGGGCTTGAATCAGCTGCTGAAACACAGGTGTCTGACACCATCTGAGATATTCTACCTTCCTCTGTTTAGGCCAAAGAGTACCACTCTCCATGAGTCCAGTGTAATATTTAGAGCTCAGTCAGACATTGTATATACCAGAATGTGGTTCAGGTGTCAGTGCATGCCTGGGCAGTTGAAGTGAGTCACCTGTCATTGTATTCTTTTATTTATACCTTTTTCAAATGTAAGACTCAGTCTTAAAATTAACTGTATTCTCGTAATGAGCGAGGAAGTCAGTTCTCTAGCCTTGCTAAATTAATTTTGCCTTTTGGCACTGGAAGGTGACTTAAATGTTAGGGTTAAGGTCTCTTAAAACTGCCACCACCCAACTTTTCTTCTCACAAAGCAAAACCTCCAAATACTACTACTAAGACTAGTTACATGTCTTTATTCATTTATTTAAGTTGGAACCATTTTAACTCTGCATTTGAACCATCAGAGAGTTCAAGGTACTCGTAACCATTCTGCTGTGTTCCTCCATGCAGTTTCATGTTGTCTTTGACGTGGTTTGGAACTCAAATGTTTCTTTTACTGTTTTGTTTGTTATTGGTTGTTTTTTCTTTCATATTTTTTTCCTTTTTCATCTCTTCTATATATAGAGATAAAACTTCGTATAAGGATGGTTTTCACTCAGTTTACTAAGGTGTTTACTGGGACCATCTACACTTCTGCTGGTCCTGCAGTAGGTATTGTAGTTGCTGGTTTGGTTCAGGCCAAACAGTGTAGAGATAAACATGTACTTGCAATTTTCTCTCTGTTTCTCTGAGAGTCTGGGGGGTATTATCTAAAAATGAAGACAAGAGTAACAGTATCATATACTTGAAACATACGATTTATTTACTTCCTGCTTCTGAAAGAAAATACTGTAAATATAAATGCACAATTCAAAATCCTTAACTTAGAGCAGTAGAGAAGGCTTCTATGAATGAAGAGAAATAAATTATATACTCATATCCTGAGGTAACTACACCAGGGTAAATAAAGTGTAAGCATTACTTCTAGTACCCGTGAGCTTATGTAGCCTAGCCGATATGTGAAACGGGAGCTGAACCACGTGCAGGTGCCTCAGCTGCATGTTTAGCCTCCCCACTGTGCTTGCTACTTGAATGAGTAGAACTTGTTCAAATGCTACTAGTTAGAAATTATTAATCTTTGAAAGACTTGAAAAGGGTCTTAAATGATCTGTGTGAATTGCACTGGTTTGATTTTGGATAAAACCCACAACAAAACATATTGCTATGCTTTACAAAAAGGAAGAGAAATAATTTTCTGAAATGTTTTATAGAAAAAAAAGTTGAATTAAGACCTCAGTGCTAGTGTAGTTGTGTTCGGTTTTTAAGGTTTGTCTTTGTTGTGGGT
Organism: Edolisoma coerulescens; assembly: GCA_013397115.1. Lineage (NCBI taxonomy): Eukaryota > Metazoa > Chordata > Aves > Passeriformes > Campephagidae > Edolisoma > Edolisoma coerulescens. The sequence goes on from VWZW01006875.1 coordinate 154,252, forward strand.
TGACCCTGGCTGGGTGCCAGGTGCCCACTCAGTCGCTCTATCATTCCCTTTCCCACTGGGACAGGGGAGAGAATAAGATGGAAGAAAAAAACCAGCAGGGTGAGATAAGGCAGTTTTATTACAGCAAAAGAAAGAAGCAAGCAGAGATCTGCGTGCACAAGAGCTAAAGAGAAAAAAAAAAAAAAAAAATCAGTCTCTACTTCCCATCAGCAGCGATGTTCGGACACTTCCTGGGAAGCAGGGCTTCAGCACGCGTAACGGTTCCTTCTCCCCTCCTTAGATTATATATCTGAGGTGACATCATGTGGTATGGAATATCCTTTTGGCTGATTTGGGTCAGCTGGCCTGCTTGTGTCCCCTCCCAGGATTTCGCCCACTCCCATCCCCTTTGGTGGGGGAAGGAATGTCAGGGGGACCGCACTGCTCGGCAGTAGCCGAAACACTGCTCTGTTACCAACACCCGTCCAGCTACCAATGCAAAGCACAGCACTGTAAGGGCTGTGAGCTTTACCTCAGTCAGACCCAATACAGTCTTTCTGCCTGAAGTGTGAGCAACCTTTATGTTGCTGGGAAAAAAGGCAGAATCAATCACCTGAAGGTGTCATCTTTTTCTGATGGTATATAGAGTCACCTCTTAATTCAGATAAAATATTAACACACAAAAAAACCCGCATCAAAGTTTTAGAGAAAGTGCACTTCCATATGGTTCATTACAAGACCTTGCATACATTTTTAGAGTGAAATAAGTTACTTCATTCTTTTATAACTAATGTAACCAAATAATTTCAGTTAAGACTGACTTTCAGTTTGCTCTCTGAATGTAATATGTTCTTACATGTTCAACAACCTTATCAGATAAATTACTGTCTTTTAGATCTTAACAACAAAATCATCTGATCTCACCTTTGCCATGTAACATCCCATGTTCTTGGGATTCTGAGGGAGAATTTTGACCTGAAGTTTCATGTATTTCTATGTATCTATATGTAAAAAAACATTGTTTGCCCTAGGAAGCTAGAACAGTGCCTGCTTCTAAAGGGCAGTCCAGTTAAAAATATCCAGTATGAATGAAAATTAAAAGACCTGAATGAAAAATAAAAGATACTGTAGGCAGATTCATATTTTGGGTGAAGCAGGTATTCTGCCATGTACTCATCAAGTACTTGTCTTGTGAGTGGAGAGAGTTGGTAACTTGAATAGAACTATTCAATTGCTTGTGTAACATGGGTCTCTAGAATCAAATGGACAGTGATAGTGTATTACCTTTGTACATAGTTAGTCTGGAGAGTAAAGTGGATTTTTCTTACTCTGACTTTGTTGCTCAACTTCAATATGTAACCTAATCAGTACTTTGTTTCACAAAAATGATGTGTCTAGCACGTAATGGCTAATTTAGAATAATGTGGAATTTTACTGACTGCTGTGCTGCTTAGAAAATTGTTACAAAACAGTTTGACTTGGAAAAGCTTTGAATCCAAAGAGAATAAATTTAATGCGAGTGCCTTTAATTAAATTTTGCTTAATTTAAATAATGTAATTTGTATTGATTATGCTGCTGCAGTTCATTTGGAATTTTGTTTTTAATTAAGATTCAGTAATCTTGTTTTACCTTCCAGAGCTATTCATAAAATGACTGTGAATAAAAAGCATGTTAATTAAGTTAACACTTATATACATTTATTAAACCAAAAGCATGTAATAATTCTTTTCCTCATAAAGCTATCATATACACAGTAATATTTATTAGAAGGACAGCAGTGCAATTTTACTTGAATTTTTCTGTTTTCCCCTTAGCAAATCCAGCCTCAGTAGTCCTCATATATGTAGAACCCTAAAACAGTGTGGGTACTTTTTTGCTCCACTTGCCTCAGAAGCTGCCAACACTATCTTCTGAAGTTGACGGGATGATTCCTATAAGTGCAGCACCAGCCTGTAACTTCCTTGGGCACCCTGTAATTTGCTGTGGGGCTTCTCCCTATTAGCTGGTGTCTGTGCAGCACTGAAACACAGTCTCAAACTTGAATATTCACATAATAATTTTCTGGCAAGGGAGTTGCCCACTGATAGTACTGCCTATGTTGAGAGCAATCCAGAATGAAAGGCTGGCTGTATTAACTGAGGCCGTAAATGCTGTGCCAAGATTTGTTGCTATTACTTCGGTTTTTCCCCCCTCTCTTTGTTAGGACTATTCGCAGGTTGAAAATAAAGTTTAAGATAAGTTTAAGCCAAGGTGATAGACATGCATTTTCTTATGAGTGTGCATGTAAGTCTTTGCAAATACTTGTGCAAACAAAAACTTTCTAAGTGATAACCTTAAATACCAGGTTTTGAACTTTAACATTTAGTTTACCTGAATTCATTCAGAAAGACTGATCTGATGTCTTTCTGATTCATCTACTCACTAAGTAGAAGTCTTTGCTGTTGAAATAAGTATTTCAGCTACCGGTAATGCAGTGGTACCAAGTAAATTCTGTCAGATAATTTGTCAGAAGGGGAGACCTTCTCCCTCTCCACAACTGCCTGCAAGGACCTCGTAGCGAGCTGGGGCTTGAGCTTTTCTCTAAGTCACAAGTGATAGGAGAAGAGCAAATGGTCTCAGGTTGCACCAGGGGAGGCTTAGATAAGATATTAGGAAACATTTCTTTGTGGAAAGGGCTGTCAGGCATTGGCCAGGCTTGCCAGGGATGTGGATGTATCACCATCCTGAAGGTATTTAAAAGACCTGTGGATATGACCCTTTGGGAATGCTTTAGTGGTGGCCTTGGCAATGCTGAGTTACTCGTTGGACTTGATTATCCAAAAGGTTTTTTCAAAAGTAAATTATTCTACATCAGAGTAACAGGTGAAAAACAGTGAGCTAATCACACTTTAGTGTTATAGCTGGAATCAAAATTATATGGGATTTTGACTAACTAGGCAGAAATCTCACGCAGTTTGTATCCTGAGGTACTTTCTGGGGTCTCATTTTTGGTCATTGTATCTCCTCAGAGTTCATTTGTGATTGGATTATTGGTACATTTAATTACTCTTCATGATAAAACCATAGCAGTAAGCAAGTCTGGGAATTTTTCCACGAGTTCCTTCTGCAGTTATGACTATTACTGCCTGTATTCATGGGTTGGAAAGATAGCTGACAGTAAAATAATCTTGCTTTCCAAATTGTTTCTTCAGTGCTTTTGTATGTGGGCACAGATTTGTGTGTTTGCCTAGCCTGTGGTTATGCTTGCCTTTCAAGTTTATGTGTGATTAAGCATTTTCAAAGTAATGAAAAATGATGTTGTGTAATAGTGTTGTGAAGCAGCATAGTTGCTTATTTACCATGTTTATTCATCTCTTACTTCTCTAAGATAATGCACAGTGGGTCTCCCTGTCATTAGTGTAAACTGCTAATTGTACTTATTTGTTATTCTTGAGTGTCCTACTAGCCAAGATGATACAGCAAGAAGTGAAGTACAAAAATCTGTGTTGAAAGTATTATATAGATGCACTCTATGCAATTTGCAAGTATTAATGAGTGTATGTTTATTAAACAATAATGCATTTGGATCTTTTGTGTAAACGATCAGCAAATGTTTGTGTTAAAAATACAATTCATAATGAATTCATAATACTTGCTTTGCTTTATCTTTTGCCTTTATGTAACCTGTAAATGAATTAGTTGGTTACTTAAAACAATGTTTAAACTATTTAGCATTTCTGTCTCTGTTCTGTTTTGTCACCAGTGGTAAAACAGTTGAAAGTACATGCTAAAAAACCAGAGAGGATCATTCTGATGATCAGATTTAACTCTGTTGATATTGTGAATCTTAAGAAACAAGATACAAGAAGTTTACTGATAATGTAGGACTTCTGAAAGCAAGTTAGAATTGATACAGTTTTCTCAAAACTGATTATTAATGAGAATGGTGAATTAACTGTTCTCTGCAAGTCTGAAAGACTGGTAATTTGCAGAAGAAAGAGTGTAAAGTCAGCTGACACACAGAAGTTTCATTTTTTGAGGGCTTCCCTAGTGTTTAAAATATACATAATTTTTTGAAATTTGAAATGTAGTGAAATGAGGAAAACAACTTTTTAAAGAGACTTTTTTCTTTTTGTTTTTCTTTTTTTCTCCTATGTTTTTCCACCTTTTCCTTTTTTTAAGTAAATCTTCTGTTTGTTTGTAGTTCTCATGATTTTGCTTTTAGAAATAGGTTTTTACTGGTATGTTATGATGGTTTACTATAGGCAGAAACTGAATACAAGTTGTTTGGTGGACATGAATGCATCATTTAAAGTTACAGCAAGCGAGAATAAGAATTGCTTTAGTGGTATTAATGCATTTATTCTTAGAAGGAACATACCTTTTTAAAAGGATATTTTAGCAGTTCAGAGCTTCCTGGAGTACGAAATATTCTTCATAATTTTTCATGGACTGCATGTGGTTTGGTGAAGACCAGAGGATGTTGCAGGAATTGAAATTTTAGAGTCTTAGTTATTATTTGGAATGGTCAGTGAAGCATGACATAGGTGTGTATATGGTTATCATTCTCAGTTGTGTTGGCCATAATGGACAAAAGTTCTCAGTAGATGTGAAAGAAAACTAGGTTGTGTTTATAAACAATCATACATAGTGTAGAAATTGCAATTATATGCTAAAGAGACTTAATTTGCCTTTATTTATATTTAGAATTTATTGAAGAACTTTTATTCTTCACCGTACTGTGGCATGGCGAGTTAATCTACAATGTCTGAGTACAAAGAAAAGGTACTCAGATTAACCAGTGTTTGAAATTTGGGATGTCTTCAGGTGGAAGATAAATCTCTGCTGCCTTTCCTATGAAAGGTTGAACCTTTCTTAGGTCCTTCTCTGTAGGACCAGACTTTAAATTGTATCTTATAGCACATTTATAGAAATAACATGTAATATAAGCATAACAATTATTAATTACATTATAAATTTATTTAATAATTACCTTGTAAAAATGTATAATATCTTTTGGATAATACGATACTTAATAATATGGAGATAAGTGTGCATATAGTACATTTATAGTACATTTCCTTTCTAGGATAGATATTTAAGGTTTTCTTTTTTTTTGAAAAAAGAAATAGTTGTCAGCAGTATAGTAACAAAATAAAAAGGTGTTCACTTTGTCTGGTGGTTTAATTTGCTAATTGACTTCTGTTTACAGCTTTGATGTGTCTATTTTTTGACAGTTGAATATTTTTGTTTAGTCACATCACTTATGTATTTTAGTTGATTAACTATCTGCTACTTAAGAAAGGCAAAGAAATAGTAGTAGTATTGTCATAGTACCTACTCTTTTTTCCTTTTGAAATAGTTCTTGTAGTCCTGTTGTATGTTTGAGCATTGTAAAAAAACCACATGTGTGGGCAAGACAAAAATTACAGAAAATCACAACTTCAAGTGTTCTGTTTTATGTTGTCTTAAGTTTGCTGAATGTTGGTGAAAGAGGCTTTTAAAACAGAAGTAATGAAGAAAATTTGATGTTAAGATGAACACAATTCCCTTTTATTTAGAATATGTTGTATGTACTATTTCCTTTTGTTTGTCCATTTTACCTCACTCCTGAGCCCTTTTGTGGTTTAAACAAAACTAAAAGTATTATTAAAACATCCTATTGAAAAAATGCAATATTGTTGTTTATAAGCTGAGAGAACATAACTGCCTTGTTTCCAAGGTGATATTATAATGTGTGTACTGCTAATCATACCTCAAGAAGCATAGAAAGGAATCAGAGGCCTGTGTCGATTTGCGCTAAAATACATGAAATGAGATGAAATTACTTAGTGTGATCTAATTGGCACAGCATAAAACTGCAGGTAAGGTAAAGAATTTGTGTTTAAGCAGAACGAGGAGGTTTAACGCTGGAATGGAATTTAGGCTATCATATGATCTACCTGAGCCTTTCAAAGTATGTCTAACTACATCTGCACTGCTGTTGTTTGTTTGAACTGTTGGTACTGAAGATACTAGTCCAGACAAGGGCAAAGCTAAAGTAAGCAACACTTCTTGTAAACTCTTCCCATACGAGGTGCTGCGTTAGGTGGCTCACAGTTCTCTGTGGCTCCAGCAGGTGTTAATGACACATTAGCATTACCAGCAGTAAGCTGTACTGTTTGTAAAAAGGAATGATTTTAAAAGGCAGCAGGAATTTGTTCTAACTAATGATTAAAATATTTATAAATGTAGATCTGTTTAAACAAGATAATATCTGGAGGCTATATAAGAGCATACTGGTTGATCTGTAATTTAAGTGACTATATTTTATCATCAATTAGTCTGTATAGACTGAAAATCAGCCTAAACTCTTCTATATTGTTCCATTTTAAAATCAGCCTTTTAAAGTCAGCGGAGAAGATTGTTTTCTTATTGATAAATTAAATATAATTTCTTACTAATTTCAAGGAAAAATTGTATTAATAATACACAACTTGAATGGACAAACATTTTCATATAGTAAGTGATTTTAAGTGAGATCATGCAGGTAAATCTATCTTACAGTAACATGAAATTAGCAATATTTATTTTTCAACTCTTGGAAGAAACCCCTAACATTTACATCTTTTCTTGTCTTCAGATCTCTTTTATATTGTTTTTTTTTTTCTGACGACCCTTTGTAAAACAAAAATTTTGAGTCTCTTGGAATTATAACAAAACAAATATTTGAGTTGCAGTAACAGATGTTACTCATATTCGTATTGGAGCACAAGCTCTGATTTAAATCCAGTTTTAGCTGTTCATCAGCAGAGGGCAATATAACTTCATACATTTCCTTGAAAGGATTTAATTTGTTGATCTTTTTATTTCTAGTTTTAAGTAAGGGAGCACCTACTTGTAAATACTGAGAAAATATGTGAACTCATGATGAAAAAGCAATGAGCTGTAGTATTAGTATTCCTTATGCACTTTTAGAAGCCTGTATAAACTTCCTAGTAGTTGTACTCTATGGGATGTGTTCACTGAGTTCATAAGCAGGGAGAAAATGTCCAGACTTTATGGAGACAGCAAAATGTATTTTTAGTTTTCCACTGGATTAGCTGATACATGCACTCTCTCAGTGGTTTGTTATTTGTTTGTTTTCTTTTTTGTTTGTGCATTTTTGGTTTTTTATTCTGGGATATATGTCTTTTTTCCCTTGGGACAGTCTCATGGAAAGCTTGGGATGCTTTTTACATCTGTTTCAGTTTTATTGTAGGATTAAATCCCTTATGAAGAACATGTAGTACTTGATGGACTCTCAGTACATGTATTGTAAATTAAGTGCAGTGAGAAGCTGCGCTGTGATAATTAGGAAAACCTAGATTCAGGCCTTCATTTCAACTCATTCATTCTGCATGTTAGAAGAGTTTTGTTTTATGGCTGGGGTGGTAAAATGAGCCTTTACACTCCTAAGGAAGTATGTGCACCATAACCTTCAAGTGTACATCATGTAAATACTAATATGTTATGATAGTTCTTTGATTTTTATGCTGCCATTTAAATTTCCATTTAGTTCTTCTTTCAAGACATGTCAGGAATCCTAAAATGGATGTTCATGTGTGGCAATTTTTTTTTTTTTTGAAAATCTGCTTTCCTATTTCTAATGCTCTTGAGGCATATTCAGAAAGACTTCAGACATATGGTTTCTTGTTTTTCATCTCCTCCTTTGGGCATCAAACATTCAAAGAGTCTACTTTACTGTCATAGCATAAATACAATTCTCGCTAATAGCCTGGGACAGGCAGCATTTACCAGTGTTAAAACACAAGGCCAGGATTAAAATACTTTGAGTTCTAGCTCTTGCTCTGCCCTTGGCACGCTGAATGACCTTAGGCAGTAGCATCCCTCTCTTTACTTTTGTTTGAAATGCAATAGATAGTGCTGGCCTTCCTCTATTACTAAAATTGTTTTGTAGATTAATTTGCCTCTCTTTAAGCTGTAATATTTAAATTGCAAATAACAATAGAACTCCTTTAGGTACCGCATGCAGATAAAAATGGCAAAACAGATCATAAAGAATGTATGGTTTTGGTATAATATACTTTTTGCATTCAATTTTTTGCACAGGTATTTGTGCTTATGTTCTAGTTCGGAGATCTGCCCCTAATTATAGGATTTTAAATCATTCTGTCCTTTACACTATTACTCTGATGGAAAAATGGCAATCAATTCAAATCAACTTCAGCAGGTAGTGAAGTCTTAAGATGGAATACATAAATGCAAGTAATAATTATTATGGCTTTAAAAATTCTATTTAGAAAAAACCTGGAGGATTTTCATGTGCTGATTATATGGTTATATCTTGCAACATACATGAATGTATAATTAAATAAAGCATTATTAGATGGTTGAAAAGAACATGGTATCTATGCAAATGTAACTGGTAATATGTAAGTTAGGTAAATAGTTTAAAAATCACTGTTCTGAAGCGTCTTAGACTTTTCCTTTATGCTAAAAAGATTAATTTTTAAAAAAATCATTAGTTGCAGGGAATGTAAAGACAGTTTTACAGAAATCTCTGGTTGGTGATTTTGTTATCCATTCTAACAGGGTTAAGTGGGAAAAAAGAAGACGCTAGCACAATAAACTGGATGACTGTCAGAGCTAAACCACTGTCAATCTCAGTGATATATCCAAGCACACGTATGTGAACATTTCCTGTGTCTTGATAGAGAGTAACGTCTTGAAATGTAATAAATAGAGAAGTTATCACACTGCCATAGCTTTAGACACTTGACGTTGTGCCATGCTCTAAGACAAAGAACTAAAAATTTAGACGTTTAAAACATCCTTGTTATTAAAGTGTTAATAACCAAATATGTATGACACCACTGTTTTACAATTGTTTTATATGTGATATTGAACAAATTACAAAAGAGCTTTATTTTGAAGACTGTAGAAGTTGTTGAGATGTAACTAATTTTATTAGGCACATTTTCATTAAAATATTAAGTACTCAGAGTACTTATTTAACATGGTGATTGGTGGATAATGAATTTAGTGTAGATGTTCGTCAGTAGTAATGTACTAGGTAAACTTCAAAACATATTGCCTTAGTTCCCTCTGTTTCAGCAGCAGACATTTTATATTATTGGAAAATATGATTTGTGAAGGAAGTTGATAAACTAGTCATGAACAGATGTATCTGTAGCATTCTACTCTGATTGTCTGTTAGAACCTAGTTTAAAACCGAAGTAATGATGTGATAAGCTTGTTGTCAGAAATATATTTTGATCTGATTATTCCATAAGAGTTTATTTCAGGTAGTTCTACTTAAACTAGTCATGTTTAAATTATTAAAAAGTTTGGTTTTCTTTTTTTAACTTCATGTCTCAAACTTCATTTAGCTATTTGTGTAATTAAACTTGTATTTATGCAGTTCTAGTATAAGAGAAAGGAAAAGAGAAAGGAAAAGTACAACTACAAGTGTGGGGTTTTTTTGTGGTGGTCTTTGTTTTGGTTTTGTGTTTTTGTTTTTTGGGGTTTTTTTTTGTTGTTTTTTTTTTTTTTTTTTGGGGGTTTTTTGGTAGTAATTTCTGGGATTTCAGCCAGCTGTGCCTAACTGGAGGTAAATATTAAGTATCACTCCTCCTATTCTGTGTGATCATGAAATGGCATAGATTATTGTGATAAAAGACATTCATGCCCAACATGTAGAATATTTGTGTTTAGAACTGTTGGGAAGCAAAGAAAATAACAGGATTCTGTTTTTGTGGTGTTGTTGTCTTGGCGTTTTCGTTTTTGGGCTAGTTTTTTTTTTGTGGGTCTTCTCCTCTTGTCTCTTTTTTTTCCCCCTCTGCCCATACCCTATTTTTTTGTTGACTTTCTTGAGAATAGTATTTTTTCAAGTTTTTTTCTTACAGAAGTAATGGGGACATTTTAAATTAACTTGTTTTGCATTAGTTGTCTGATTTCAAAGCTGCTGATTCAATTTTTATTGTCTTGATTATGTAAGACGAAAGGCTGTACATCTGTCCATTGAGAATATGGCTTATTTAGGTGACAGCACTTGTGCCACCTGCCTCTTACTAAGCAGTTTGCAATTTGAACCTAGCACTTCAGCTCTGCTTTTGGACACTGAAATGAGATGATAAAATTCAGTGCAGTTTCCCTTCACCTGTTCAGGTGTAGAATGTAGATTTTGAGATACACGTTTTCCTAGAAGTGTTAAGGTGCTTGAATACCTCCTTTTGGTTACCATCCTAAATGATACATCCCTTCTTCCCTTGAAAGAAGCTGGGGTAGGAAGTAATCTTAAAGAAAATTAGCATTTGATTCTCAAATGATTGACAGTCTTGATTCCTCTTGTGCTTGGTTTGCATTTCTCTGCACATACTGATTTGCACATCTGTGCTCCTTTTGTACTTTACTGAATAAATGTGCAAGCGGAGACACACTCCATGTGTGACATATTTGTAGATTTCGGTGTCCTAATGATTCTATATTAAATCTTTTCTTAAAGGAAGGTGAAACACGAGTTGAATTCTGTGTATGTTGCTGAGGAGAAAGGGAAGGTTTTTGAAAAGAAGCCTATGTAAAATAGGGTGAGGGAAGTACCTTTCCCCGTTTTCTGCATAGAGAAGAGGTGCTTAGACTTTAAGTATCAGTTATCCTACTGCACCTTGGTCTTTAGGATCCTCTGCCAAAAAGCTGCATTTTCTGCATGGCTACCTATTATATTCTACTGTCCTTAATGCTGGTTTCTGGTCTGATATGTACCCAGTAATTTGGTATATGGATTTTTGACATGTACTTGAATAGAATGAAAGGCTGACCTGTAGCTATGTATCTGTATTGCACAGATTCCCAGAAAGGGGCATTATGGTGATTAATGAGGGGAAGACAGCAGTCCATTTCCAGTTTCATGTCATTTAACAGCATGAAGGTGCTGTGATATGAATAAGGATGTTTAATCCAGAATGCCTCCTAAAAATTAAATGAAATCTTATGCCTCACATAAGGAAAAGAACGAAGTCCTGCGCAACGTCCATTTTGATTGAGTTGGAACATGGTATTCCCAAAGTCAGGAAGAGACAATAGATTTTTTTTTTTTCTGTAGTGAGATTTCACATTTTTTTTTGTACCAGGGTTTTCTGCTTTCTATACAACATCATTGGTGTACCAGTTTTCAGACTGGACTTGGATTTTTTTTTTAATGGGTTTTCTAAGTGGACTTTAACTCTGTATTCTTAAAATGCAATTGTTTAATATGTTTCAAACTACTTTGTTACCAAAAGTACAGATGATGGAAATTGAGGGATAAAAGTGAATATGAATTTATGGTTTTCTCATGTTTCTAATTGTAGGACACTATTTAAAATATGTTATATTTGAACTTTTTTCTTGACATAATTTTAACTGGTTTTTGACTATTAATTTGGTATTATTTTAGATTTAAGCTTAAAAAAGGATAGTTTGTATCATGTTTGTCACTTTTTCTCATTTTGATGATGTCCATGTTTTGTGACAGCTGATAATTCATTTCCAAATCAAATTCTCTTCTCTGCCTGAATCTATTAGAGCATGTTAAGAAAATGCTATTTGGTGCATGTTCTCTGAGGCTATAGTCAGATGTCTCTTTTTTTTCCCCTCAGTTTTGCTGTCTTAATGGGAGTAATCTCAGCACTGCTGGGTTCCTTGGCATTTTTTAATAAAATCATTGCTTTTATAGAAGCAGATACTTGGCAGAAAATAGACAGTCTTTTATTTTGCTATGATAATACATAGGAGAGATGAGGCCAACTAGTGAATTTGTTTGAAACAAACAAAGGAAGTGTTGGAAGAAAAATGTGAACAAAGTTTCATAATCTTGATAACTTATTCAATATTATTTTAAAACGTTTGTTCTTATGGCTAGGGAATCCAAATATTGTAAAAAAAAATTCACTGCAGTGACCTTTTAGCCCATTGCTATGTTTAAGATTAATCAAAAGGAGATATCCTAGTATCCTGTATTTCTTTTTTTTTAATTAGGAACTTTATTATATATCAGCCAAGCTTAATTTCAAATTTATTTTTGCACACTTTTGAGTGTGTACTTTATTCAAAATGAAGTAGTGAATAATGGTTGATAAAGTTCACTAAGTGGAAACTGCCTGCATCATTTGATTGCTGTCTTGCTGAAGGTAAGATATATAAAAAAAAAATGAAGATACTCTTTGAGAATGTAAGATCTTCCACATACACTGTATTTCAAGGAAAACCATATGCCAAACAGTTTTAAACTTTTTTCCCACAATACAAATTAAAATGTTGATCACTTTCCACAAACTGTTTTGTGAACATGGTTATTCCTTAAAAGCATGTCCCAAACTGCAGAAAAATAGTGTTGATGATTTGCTATTCATCTTTGAATTTCATGTGCTTGGTGCTGTGTGCCAGCATACTGTCTTTAATTTTTAATTCTTGGTGTTTAGGTAAAACTTATGTGGGAAGTCTGCAATACAGGGAAATTGTGTTAAAGTTCAGTTAGTTCTGTGTGATTTGTGTCTTGAGCTGTTATGTGTTCTATTTTAGAGTTTCCTAGACTGATTGTGGTTAGTTATTCTACTTGGGAATGATTTTGAGACAGAGATAGCACCTTTTTTGTGATTTTATAGATGTACGAAACTAAAATTTTCTACCAAATTTCAGTCATCTTCCAAAGATTCTGTGAGCCCTCATTTAATTCTTTGCAATGTAGACTAGCATTAGTTTGTATACATGTAATTTTCAGCCTTTGTATACCAAAAATGAAGAAAGTGTATGATGGGGGCTTTTAACTGCTTAAATTATAGAAACTGTTATTTCAGTTAAAAAAAATCCATTCTCTAAACATGTCCAATATATTTTTTTCAGTAAAATTTCTCCAGAGGGGCTGGGGGGAGAAGAAGTAGGTAGTTCAAACTACTTTGCCTCTAAACTGATTCAGTGCACTTTCTCCCTTTGTAAGACAACTGATGCCTGTGGCGTAGCTCATACCAAGTGTATTCATAAACTTCTGACACCTATATAAGAAGAGCAGAGATACTGAATAATAAGTATTATTCAGCATTTCTTTGGCATATCCATTTAATGAATTAATTAAAGCATACGTCTTTTAATTGTGTTCCTTGGGCAGTTCTACCAGCCTTTATTGACAGTGGCACCTTGGTTTACATGAGCTGTCTGATTTCCTCACATCACTGTCATCTTTGCTCTAAGTTCAGGTGCGTCTTACACTGGTTACAGGATGTTGGAAATAAGATTCCTTCCATTTTTTTTAATGGGAAGTATTCCTGTGACAGCTTCCTTGTCAGTTTTGCTGGGGATGTCTGAGCTTATAAGTATGAGCTCCTGTGTTTTAAACAAAATGTCCTTTTCTGGGACTGTAGTCTGGTGAGACCAGCATGGAGAAAGGGGCTCATTGCTTGTATGCTGGTGGTGAGTGGCCATACCCAGGAATAGGTCACACAGTGATACTCGGCACAGAATTTCCATGCATGTGTCTCTATGGCTGTAGGATACGTAGCTTTCAACCAAGCTGAGAGTTGTGTGAATACACAGTGTGTCTTCTAAAGTGCCCATGCAGTTGACATCCTGTGTGTAAAAGTGTTCTGTGACTGAGAGGTTTTACACAGCAGGACGGTTTTACTCAGATTGGTGGATGGCTCTGTACCCAGAGTCCTGTTTGCTGCATGAAGTTCCCTGGGACATTACATGCTTTTTCCTCTTTGTGACATAGCTTTAGCAGCAGTAGAAAGAAATAAAAGAACAAAAAAAGAGAATAATAACTACAAAGCAATAGATGGAAAAGGCAGGGAAACAGAGATAATGAGAAGAATGTGGGAAACAATGAATACAGAGAAAATAACAAGAGGGAAAGTGGTCTGGGAAGAATTCTTTCTTTAAAAGGACATAACTGTGGGAAAGGAGGTTGGGATTTTTATTTTCTTCTATATCTTTCTGTGACAGAAGTGTTTATGTGCATGAGTAACTTCAATTTTAATAAATGCTTAATAAAATTTGCATGCTCTGTTTAAATAGCAGCAGTGATAGTGGCTTAGGCTGGAATTCTGCATACTTTTCTCTGTCTGTTTTGCTTTGTGCGCTACATAGACTACGAGCTTGTTGAAGTTCATTACATTGCTGTGTTTGAAAGTCTTCTTTTGTTTTCTCCATGACTGCTCCTTGATTGTAAAGAAGCACATTATGTCTCTGTGAATATTTGAAAGGATTCTTATTTTATTCTGGCACTGTGTTCTTTTCTTTACTTGCTCTTCTTATTCTTATTTTGTCATTCATACTCTGAACAGGTGAGAGACACCTTCTCAAAAATCATTATTTGCCATCCAGCAAAAAGATAAGGAGTTCTATTTGCAATTTGCCAAATCAGCTATTATTATAGCTGCTAAAGCTTAGTATGTATTCTAGATTAAAGTAATTATTTTGAACTACTTTGTATTTCTTAAAAAGAGAAATCAGTTTCTTAAATTTAAGTAGACACCCAGTTAAAACTGGGAAGATTTCTTTAGTGTAACTTAAAACAATGAGAAAATACTGCCTTTTTGTCAGTGACATTTAATAAATTAGTCCTAAGTAACAGAAACAACTAGTTAGTGTAACAACTAAGAAGACCAAACAAACCATACCTACTTTTTAAGTATTAAAGCTGAGTATTCTAACCCTAAGTGTCATATTTGTACTGAGTAGCTTTGTTTAGTCCAAGTTTATTTCTATAAAAAGTTTTTGTAGAAAACATTATTCACTGAATCATGAAACAACCAGTAAAATTTTTGCCTGCATGTTCTTGTCTGAATTTGCACACAGGAATTGTAAGAGCTGTCATTTCCACAGAGAGAACTCTACACTGGTAGAAAAAAGGGTATGTGTTTGCTGATTTGTTGATAGAAATTTCAGGAATGAGGTAATTTTTGAAGAAAACTCACAAAGATGAGCATGTTGACAAGCTCTAGTGGTGCTGCTGGTAATGAAAATGCTATTTTGAGGAATTATGTTACAGCATCCAAGAAAGGAGATGTTTACTAGAAAGCAAACAAAATGAAAAGTAATGCTGAAGAGATGGGAGAAGTGGAAAGTAGGTATCTTTCCTAAGGTACATTTCTTAGCCATCACTGGGTTGTAATATGCTTCTGTTTTACATTTAACAGAATTAATAGATGCCAGTGATAGGTTCTAAGTAATAAAATGATAATGTGAAGAATGTGAAGTATGTCTTTAGTGAATATGCTTTTTTTTTTTCTGAAAAGGATGACATTAACTGTCAGACCAAAACTAACATTTTAAAATGTGAATAAAAATATTAGCGGAGAAGGGAAATTAGGATTCGAATATATTTGACCAAGAGGATTAAATGCCGTCTAATTTGAGTTCATTTAAAATAGCAGATTTCTTGAATTCATTTTTGTTTCATTTAATTGCTATGGTAATTGTGAAAATTGTATGTGAAGTGATTCACTAATACTTCAGAAGACACTTAATATTAGAAGAATTTTCATACTTCACTTTTAACACTGTTTTATTGAAATCCAGCTCCTGTGTTTGACTTCACAAGTTCTAGGCAAGATGTGGTGTGTGGGCAATCCATTTTACTTTTCTTTGAAAGCAAAAGTGCTGAGACTCTTTCAGCTTCATTTGTAACAACTTTCAGGTATGAAAAAGCAGCAGTATCTGGCCATTTATATATTCAGTCTCATTTTTGTTATTTGTTTGAGAAATACATGCGATCAGAAAAAGGCTGCTAGGCAGAATATGTTCTCTTTAACAGTGTAAAATACATTGAATAAAGGAAAAGGAAAATTAAGCTCAGTGATCTTTTAATGTTTATAATTATTTACCATGTTTTGCTTTCTTTTGCAGTAACTTGCTAATAGTATTAATTGCAAGAGTTAAACATTGATTTTTATGGAAATAATTTGTGTAAAAATATAACAGGAATAAATTCACTATGCATTTTTAAAGAAGTTTTATTGTTATCATCAGAGTGCTAAAGAGAAAGGTTCTTGAGGGCATGTAGGATGAGAAAATCATCCCACCTGATATTGTTAGAAATTTCTTGGTGGTATTTTTAACATTATCAGTGTGTCTTTCTTAGGTGCCTTAGGGAAACCAGTGTTTACTTTTTATAAAGCTCTGATATGATAATCCACAATCATCTTTTAACTGTCTAGTGGATTCGCTGTGCAAAGAAAATGCAATCTCTTGTATTAAGGGAAAAGATATTTATTTGTTGAGGGGGTGGTGAGGTCTTCTTTTGGCCAATGACAGCAGAGAGCTTTTGTGAATCAGGCTCATGTATACTTCTAGAAATTCCAGAACATACCTGCCTATCTAGGTGTATAAGTACTTTCAAAAATTAATCTTCAGGAAGATTTTTTACTTCAGATTATGCATTAGATTTAAGTTCCTTTGTTCCTGTATTTTAACACATTCTAATTGCTCAAAATACTTACACATGAGGGAAAAAAATATTTGGAAACAAAGATACTAAATCTCTTCTTTAAAAAGACACTGAAATATATATTAATTAGGTAAGTTTTTCTAGAGCCATACTTGTGACAGAAGTGCGTGAATTAATATCCTGTGTTCTCTACAGAGATAGTATAATCTCTGGGGTGTAGTTTAGACTATTTAAGTACAAACATTTTCAGTTTGGTTACATAGATAAGTAAAGCCTGTAAGGATAGCTCTCAAGGCTGAATTTTAAAAAATAGGAGCAGGGCTTTTCTTGATGTCTGGACCATACATTTGACAATATTTGTATAGTAAAATTTCTAACACATCCTTTGTAATCTTCTAGCAAAATGAAAGCTTGGCACAGGTTCTTCCTCAGCGTATGGATTATTAGTATGTAGTGGTTGCTTTTTTAAAATTCATTCACTGGTTTTCCCTTGTTGCTTTTGTGTATTTTTTGTGGGCATAAACTCCTCGTGCACATGTCTGAGCTGCTCCACTTCTGAGAGCTAGTGGTCTTACAGCCTTGGAGATTTTCTTGGAGCACATTTGTCATCTTCAGCATGTCTCTCCTGCATTTTGGTTTTCCATTCAAATGTTTTATCCAGGAAGACTTAGAAGCTTCCAGGAAGGTTCAGAATTCTTACGCAAGAGCTGCAAAATCTTGTGGAAATCTGGTGTGACCTGCAGGTCAAACTGTATCATTGACGAAGGGAGTGATAGAGTTGCTCTGGTGTGGCCCTGGTATCCAGTCAAAGTCAAACCACTAGAACTACCATTTCTGTTTGAGCAATCGCAATTAGAAATGTAAAAAAAAAAATCCATTTCTACAGCACACTAAAATTAAGATGCCTTGAATGCATTCAATAGGGTGAAATACTGCTTGGTGTGAATTCAAGAGGTCCTTTTCAGTCAGCTGTGACTACATCTGTAATCATCTTGGTACAGATGCTTTTTAAAAAGGTTGTATGCACAAACGGTTAAATTTCTTTAAAAGTCATTGCTAACTAACACTTAAGCGCTGAAGATACTTCAAAATAATTCTTCTAGGGAACATAACACAGTTCAGCTGCTGTAAGATGTTACTCTTTCATTGAGGTGTTTTACTGTAAGATTTGCAACTTAATTTGCATTTTTTTTTCATTTTTTGCTGTTTTTTTCTGTAAATAGATATTTTCGTGAAGAACCTATCATACTGATAAAAACAAACCAAACATACCTTTACTTAGTGTTTCACAGACAAGTGCTTGTAAAATGTGAGCCAGCCTAAGATTTTCAGACAGTTCATGTATTTTGACAGGACTGCATAACAGCAAGATGTTGTGTACTTTTTGTTGTTTAGAGAAGTCTAAAATTGAACAGTTAACATCTTAGTGGGCCATTCTCACACTAATCAAAAAACTCAGTGTGAAATAACAGGAAAGGTTACAAAATCAAGTATTGAAAAATTAGTCTGTCAAAACTAGGGGGTCAGTTCAACTTCAGTTCACCCTTGTTATCTTAATGTGTAACCTTTAAGTTTATGAACAGATGAATTTTTTTCCACAGACTGTACTCCATTAGAAAGGTTCATTTGTTTCAATTCCTTTATTCGAGTATGTGTAGACATACTGTTCACTATTAAAACCAGGCTCCAGAAAAAAAAAGAAAATTCCTTCAAGACATTTTTTGTAATGCTTCCATTGTTGCATCTGTAAACTTGATAAAAATTAATTTAAAATGACAGTACTCCTGTGGATTAGTTCATATTACTGTCTGTATTCTACAACTGTGGAACTTTTAGCTAAAAATCTGTAAAGGCTGAAATACTTGTAGACTTAAAGTGTCCAATTTAAGATGGCAGTGACTTGAGATTTAAATGTTAGTATTTTCGTGTAGCACTTTGTGCCACAGCTAGCTGGCTTAAACTGTGCATATAGTAGCTTGTCACTTTCGCAGCTTCCTTTTGTAATATTTTATTGGCTACTGCTCATGAAAAATTGGATTTTGTGGTTTGCATGGTATCACACAGGAACTCCATGACTGAGTGAAGAAAAGAATTGATTTCTTGTGATAGGTGTGCCATTTTCTTAAAAGTGAGATTTCCCATTTGCCTAGAATAGTCTTCACTGTGCTGTCTTTACATCTCGAAGTGTCTGTGAAGATGTGCAAAACTAATGATTACAAAATTCTTGTTCTGTCCCATGTTGTATCTGTCCTGAGGATTTAGCGAAAAATACATTGGTTTTTTGTTGAGGTCTGGAGAATACAATATTCCAATGGTTACAGACCAGTCTGTCACTGGTCTCCTCTCTGTGTGTGCTGTACACCATCCCATCTTGCCCACACATGTCTGTTTCCTCAGTCACCTCTCTCTCCATTCTAACTCCCAGGTCCTAGTTTCGGAGATAATTTTTTCTTATTTCCCTCCTAGCTTGTTTCTCTGACACAGGCTTTTCCACCTTCTCTCTCTGCCTTTATCCAAATCTCTTTTCCAGCTGGTTTCCCCTCCTTCTGGCTTTTGTAGCAGTGTTGTGCAGCTGTGTGCTTCTCTGCCTGCTGTGCCTTTCCATCCTCTCCAACTCTGTGTTCTGTCCAGATAGGTTCGTTCCCCTTTGGCTGTGCTCTTGTTTTTAGCAGTGTCTGAGAGTGTGCAACCATTTCATTTAGTGCAAATCTTGAGGAATAGTTCTATGCAACACATGTGGTGTTGCCAACAAGTAGAACATGTTTGTTACAAAACCCTTGAAACAATAGAAAATAGTTACAGTAAAAGGGTGAATTATACAGAAAAATAATCAGTAGAAGTAGTGGAAATCAACTTTTGTAGATTGTTTCCTTCTGAGTCTTTTAAAAATAATGGAAATTCTAATCAGGATCTTTAAGTTGGATTCCACTAGAATTTTTTAGCTGTATCATTTTACCTGAGCTTTTTGCTGTAGTTTCATAGAGGTCTTGTTATATTAGGCTGTGATCAGCTTTTTCTTTTTCCCTTGTGGAAGTTCTTAAAATCCTCGTGGGTCATAAACTTTCAGAAGGGTTTTTTATTTATTGCCCCTCCCTCCATCTCGCCATTTAAAAATCCTTCCTTTTGGAACTGTGCTAAGACCTTTTCAAGCAGACTTAAGGTACTAAGTCTTTGGAGCCAGTTACTGTTGAGAGCTGTTTACCTTGTAGGAGCTGGTTTTGAACAGTCTGTGTGCATTCCCAGTGCACAACTTGCTGTGACTAATTAGCCTTTTTGGAGCACTTTCTCCCATCTAGTAGTTTGAGGAATGAAAGACTAAATTTGAAACTCCAGTCCTGTAGCTGAGTTTTGTTTTGTCTACAAAACAATTTTGGTTGGGCTTTAAGTCCAGAAAAAAAAAGTGGTTCTTTTCTTTACCTTTGCTGTGATTCCCTCTGGAAAGCATAGCTTAAAATACCAATTGAGCTGAGAAGTGAAACAAACTAGACTTCACTGACATATTATTAGAAACAGAATCCAGCAAAACTGAAAACCCAGAAATGAACTGGATATGCCAAAAATGGCCCATTCTGCCTATGTGTAGTACTTGGTCATTTCCAGTGCTGACAACAAAAGTAGATATGAAATAATTGTATTTTATACTCATGAGAGAAGAGCTCAGTGCAAGACTCTGTAGGAGGGGAAGGTGATTTTTAAAAATTTTAAGGAGAATTGTTTATATTTGTGTGCATGTCTTTGTAGATTTTGCTCACTGACTTTGTTACAGTCATTCTCTGACCTTAACATATGCATCTTTCCTGAGATGTCCAAGTAGTCTGACTGGGATTAGTTGTGGAGGTATGGCAGAGAAGGGAACACTGAATTTTGGCCTCTCTTCACAGATTTTTCTTCTTGAATAGTAATTCTCTGTGATTTCTGCAAACGCTTTGCTCAGGCCAGGTTATGTTCTTTGGTGCCATTGCTGCCTCCTTAGCTGTGGTGTGGCCTGGCTTCAGTTACCACCCCACCCAGCATGTGCCTGTTTCCTGTTTCACTGGGGTTCTGCTTAGGATTTACAGCTGCTCTATTCAATACGACTTGCTCCACATACAGCATTCTTCTACAGGCTCATCTGCTGTTTCACCCAGTGCCTTTATACATTCCTGCTGCCATGTGCACCGCCTGTGCCTAACAGTGTAGTAGTGCCACTACTTAACATTTCGTCCAGAAGAGAAGGCTGAATGTTAAATACAGAAGTGACAATCGCATAAATGCATATTGAGACCTAGGAGACATACTTAATGGTTTATAATGTAAGACAAATACATATCTTAAAACACAAGTTAAGGAAACTTCAAAGATTTTTTCCAGAAAGGGTGTCTTTTAATAAAGCCAGCTGTTTGTGTACTTATAAAATATGAATGAGTTGTTTTCCTTTAGTTTGTCAAGTTACATATGAATAACAGACAATGACTGATCCTATTAAGAAATTACTTAGAAGCACCTGAGAGGGAAAAACTTACATTTGGTTGCCTGTATTTGTATTTAAGAATTGCATTTGTTTTATATATATGTTTATATATATTTTTTTATTTATTGTTTTCTCCCATTCCATAGCTCTGCAAACAGTGATATTTTAGCAAGTCATTTCACTTTCTCTGCCTCTATTAAGTTTTTATCTGAATTCTGTTAACAATCCAGGATATGCCTATAGTGTCTGTATGGTGAAATCAGAAGCATCACATATGTTAGACACAGTGAACGTGAGAGGGTGTTGCAGTAGATACGCAGGGTATCATTAAGGTGGCATCAGAGGCAGGACAATTTTGAATGATGACTACTGTATTCGGCCTATAAAAATCCTAATTATAGCTCTGATTTTAAAAAATGCTTAGTATTTATTTAAATTTAATCTTAAAGAATAGGCTCCAGTATTGGAGGTACCAGAAGAATGTGATTTTCTACATAAATTAAAAATTGCCTTCAAATTGTATAGGAAGGTAATTTATTTAGGCAATATAATATCTTTATATATAGCAAGTCCCTTTTTCTCTAAGCAGCCCTACTGATCAACTTAAAATTACACTGATGGAATCACCTTGTGACTTCAGTAGTCATTAAGAAAATAGTGACTTCACCTAAAAAGTCTATAAATATATTTTCTGGCCAAAAAAATTAAGGTGCAAATATGAAATATTTATTAAAGTACATGCAGGATTTTGTGAAATTCCTGACTTGTGAATGTATCTGACATTTTTTGTAGAAGTTATCGCACAACTGTGTTACATGAAAACAGAGCATTGTGACAGCAGATGAAAACATGGTTATCAGCTAGCAAAGATTTGTGAATTAAAATAATGTCATTTAAAGTACAGATATGTAAGTCCTGTCTCCTGTGGTGAAGTATGACATATTTCAAAGCCAGCAAAAATAATTAGTAAGTAAATGTGTTAAATAGCCAGATAGATAAATTAGTCGTAAATTATTAGTTTTATATTTTTGTTTCAGACTCTTGTGTGAATTTTAAACCAAGGAACATAAGCACAGATACAAATGTGTGATGTGAAGTATAGAAAGCAGAAGTTCCTAATGTCATTCATTTCATTCAAATTTCACTGGTACAACTTGTAGAGGTTGTATGGCATTGTAAAACTACTGTTCTTTAAAAGTGAGTTTATGATACGCTCTAGTGAAGTGTACATAGAACTTGTGAAATTTTCCTTTTGCTTGTGAGCATCTTAAAAACCAGCATTCCTGAGCACTGTTTTCCTTCTGCTGCAAATAATTATGAGTTATATAGATTATATTCGCGGTAATTATTATATGCCAGATTTGATTTTGAGAGTCACAAGAAGGATGAGTTAAAAAAAAGCTACTCCTGCAGCATCTTTGGTTAGTAAATGTGATACTCAGTGCAAGAGATAATGATAATTCCTCGGTCCTTTCTAACAAGGTTCTTGTCCTACATTTTTAAAAAGAAAACCGAAACAAAAGCTGAAACCTTTTCATGTCTGAGCAGGTAGAGAAAGGGTTTTTTTTGGCCATTTTGCAAAGCAGCTTTTGAAGTATACAGAACTAGCTGTGAATAGACTATGTAAAATTAAACTTGCAATGTTGTTTTCCAGTAGTGGGTTGCAGGGAAATACGGTAGGGCTTGCATACTAGTGTTGAAAAGCGGCATCAGCATTTCACTAGAACATTTTAAAATACTCCAGTTGTGTGATTTTCCTGGTTGTGATTAAACTGCAGCTTTTTATATTCTGATACATGCTGTACCTTTTGTTGGGAATTGTTTTACTATTGATGCTTAACAGTATATAAAAATTCTTTTGCCATGTGAGCTTTCCCTGGAAACAAGCAAAACTCCAAAGTTTAACAATTTTTAAACACCAGGTAATTGTAGAGGTACATTATAAAAAGTCTGGCACTTTCATTCTGACTTGTGTTTCATCATTGGAGTTTTGTATGTATACGTTTTAAGCTACACATCTGATTCAAAAAGATTTATTCTATACCATGAATATAGTCAATAAAACGGTATATTGTACTCACAGTAAATACAATTTCTGTGCATAAAGAGAAGTCTTTTTATACAGGATAAATAGATTCCAAGATTTAAAATTGACCTAGTAAGTTAATGGTATTAGCAAACAAAGCCTGCTGTAATTTGAGATAAAGGCCATAAGTAATCCTTTTTCCCCTAGCTTTTCTCTTGCAGTGTTTCATTATGGATGCCTTATACCTGTGTCATGAGTAAGCCCCTGTGCTGTTCTCCTATATAAAATCAACTCTTAATTACTCCACTGTGTGATGGGGCTCATTATAAGATATGAGAACTGGCTGGATAAGAGAGGATTTCTTCAGCGTGTGTTGGGACTTATACCCACTGGAGACAAATTTATACTCTATGGCTATGTTTGCTTTTAGAAAATTGGACAATCGTAATCGTGATTGTAAACACAGTAGCTCAGCTGGGGTTTGCTTCTGAAAATCATTTCTAGGTCAGATGCTTAGTTCAGGCAGCCATTAAATATTTTGTTTCTAAATAGTGAGTTTTAAAAAGTTTGCAATTACATTTACTGTAGCTAAGTAAAGAAGAAGCTTTTTTTACCTTTATAATTACATTTTAAAAAACACTTGAGAGACACTGTATTTTTTAATCTGTTTGAATTATGACTCCATTATTTTGCTAGCTTGATCCCCACTCACAGCAAGGTGACCTTACACTTTGTACAGTTCAGCACTTCCTGAAGAAATGTGGAGTAAAATGTTTCTCCTTTCAAGAGCAGAATCACAGAAAGTAGAGGATTAGAAATTTGTTTTCATGTTTGCATCATGGACCTTGAACTGCATGTGGTATGTTTTTTTTTATAAGTCTCCAGGTATTGTTCTCTTCCCTCTCACAGATTTAGGCTGTTTAAATGCAGAGATTGTTTCAGAGTAGAGCAGGTCTGGAAAGACAAGGATTGAGATTTCAGCAGTACTTTATTGAGATACCAGCTGTCCTGCTTTTTTGAGACATGGCTGCAGTTTCTATCTGATGGTGCAGTCTCCTTCCCTGCAAGGCAGGAGTGCTCAAAGCTGTCCTCTTGTTATCTTACAATGATATGTGAAAGGCTGGGAGATGAAGTTAAAACATGCCTCTGTACCTTGACTTCAAACGCATGTGTCGTGTCAGGAGGAGGATGATGCACACTTCATGGATCTCAACTGCTTTGAAACAGCAGACTCTGATTCTGTTGGGGAGAACTGCATTGCAAAGGCATCCTATCCTGGCCACTGTGAAGATGATGAATAACCATGCACCCATAGGTGTTTGGGTTTCTCGCCCTTACTCCATCAGCACTGCCCATGCTGCTTTTTTTTTTTAATTTGAAGGTTGTAGAAGTCCTTTCTAGCACTCTAGATGACTTCAGTGTCTCTCCTGGATGTTACAACTCCATGGAACATTCTTCTCCATTTCAGAGTTAGTATTTAGTTTGTTCTTCTGAAAGGGGAATGAGTTACCTGCAGTACAGAATACTTATTATGTTAAAACTTTTGAAAACTGTTCTCTTGTGGCAGTGTCTTTATGGTAAACATTATATTGAATTCTTTCTTTCAATATATTGGCATAGTATATATATGGAGAAAGTTTCTTGTTTGTATTTTTTTTTCATTCAGAGCATCTGATATTAAAGCTCTTCATTACTACAGACTTTTGTCCTTTGTTTTTGAGTCCTGTTAACATATTAACCAGAGATACAATGGTGTGACTGTGTCTGGAATTTCCATCTATATCCATAAAGCATGTTGCCTGTGTAGAAATTAGACTTGTATAAATTAACTTTAATCTTAAAAATGACATCAGTTTTCTTTGAGGAGTGCGTTTACATCTTTTGTAGTTCAGTGCTACAAATTATCATAAAAGTGATAAGATCAGCACCACAAAATAAAACCTCATCTAGGGTTTTGTTGTTTGAGCTTTTCTGGGGATACTTGCCTAAATTCAGATCTATTTCTACATACTACCAAACGGTATCTAACCATTTTTGAATATGGTAGTGCTGCAGTTTAAAAGGCAAGCAGTAGGGCTAGTTATAGGGTGGTTTACTTTCTATTGCCTGTGAATTTGATGTCATTGTCAGAAAATCTTTGAAGTGGCTGCTAGGCCATCTTACTTTTGCCTTATTTGAATGTTACCATTCTAAAATACAGCTGTAATCTTTTAAATGTTTTTAAATATTCCTAAACAATGCACTTCCAATTACAAAAAGATTTGTTGAAGAAAATTAGTAAAGCAACTGCAATTTCAGTTTATTATCTGAAACAAAGTTCAGTGCCACATAGCACTAATTAATGACTGATATGTTAATATTCACACAGAATGCATGATGCAGAGGTTTTTATTCTATTGCTTTCTTGTATATAAATGTGTAGGATATGGTGGATTTTTCCCTTTTTTTTCTCTTTTCCCCCAGTGTATTTATTTATGTGGCTTTTATTGCATAAGGATTGTGTTTAAATATTTGAGGAAAGACAATCAAGCCATGTCGTGGTAGGAGCTCCAAGGCAGGAAGGCCCTGATGCAGGAGAAACCATCCTTCCCGGGTGGTGGGTTACTTCCGAGGTGTAAAATGAACCCAACTCAGTTACGGGGGAAAACCCCCTCCCATCTATTTGGTTTGGCCTGACCCCCTTACCACGCCCGTCCCTCCTCTGATTGGTCTTTGTTGTATCCCCCCGCCTCCTCTCCGCCCCTGTGCCTTAAGCCTATTGGCTGGAATTCCTATATCAATGGGTGCGCGAAGCCGGGCTCTTTCGTCTCACTTGTGGGCGTTTTTGGGTTAACGGTGTTCCGGAGCTCTACATGAGAGAGCCTTCCGAACTTCTTGCCTGTGGTAGCGCATGAGCTATCCTAGCTTGAGTGTGAATGTGTGTTTCAGTGCCAGCCAACGGCACGGGTGAGATAAGTCTGCTTGCGAGGTGCCAAAGCTGCACCACCGGGGCGTACCTGTAACCCCGGGGCGCTTTAGGATAACGCTAGCGGCTTGATCCCCCACACTGCACTGCGTTAAAGCAAGACCTTTAAAATTGGGTCCTGACAGAGGTTATGTGTTAGTGTTTTGCTGTTGTCTTTTTTTAATGACAGGATTATTTCCCGTAAAGTAGTGAGCAACATCCTTCCCTCTCCCTACCCCAAAGATAAAAACCTAGCTTGTTTCTGTGCATCAGCTAATCTAATAAAATACTAAGACATTGTTTTCTTTATGTTGTCTTTTCAAAACATGCTTTTGACAGTGTTATTCACATAGAACTTGTAAAAATTACATGGATCTTGGGGAAGCAGTCTTTGTTGATTATGTATCTATATGAACATAGTCTGAGCTCAGCCTTAGCAGTGCATCAAGACACTCAAAAGGAGCATCAAGGCATACAGCACCTTCCAGAGTTGCTGAGAATTTAGCAGGAGCAAGCTCTGATTGCATTTTAATGTTCTTTGTCTAACAGTCTCTTATACATCGCTGTTGGATGTTACAGCAGTGTGATCTGAAAATCAAATGATCATCTTTAAGCTTACACAGGCTGCTTTATAAGCTACTAAAACTAAAGTACTTTGAAAGTAATTTAAACTAGTTATTGAAGCTGAACTCCATCTTGGAAGGTGTATACATTAGTATCATGGACGTGCTCACACACTTACTTGAAAACAGTAGTTAAAAGAGTATTTTAAGTTAAAATTATTAAATGTGAAGATTTTTGAGTGGCCTTGTGATTTATACCTAGAAGTTCTAATTTTTTTCGCCTCTAGTGGGTGAACATTACAGCAGCTAAATTTCTGCCAGATCCCATAGACTTGAGTAACACTAGGAGCAGCTGATGTTTCAGCATTAGTGGTATCCTTAAGCTGCTAGACTGCAGGAGTCAATCCTGAAGATTGATTTAGCTTTAGAAGAAGAAATATATAGGTGACAGAGTAGAGGTTTTTGAGAATTTGGAATGATGCAACATCAAAAGCTGCAGAAGAGATGTATTAAGTTATCTCTAAGCACTTTTGAGTTTCTTTTACTCTGAACATTTCTGTACACAAAATTATTCCATCACAGAAACTACTCTCAAGCTTTCTTTGCTTTCCTTAGTTTTGAAAACTGTTTTAAAAATACTCTGCCTGTCTGCNCTGATGATATAATACTATCTCCACATTCTTAAGACATATAAGTTATTAAAATTAAGGTAATGCATCATATCCAGAAGTTCCTGTGTTTCATCTACTTTCCCATGTTAGAAGGAAGCCTGGGAGACTTCACCAGGCTGAAAGTTTTTTTTTTTACATAAAGGAATCCTTGAATGATGTGGAGCCACTGCAGTAGACTGGTGATCCCGTGTTTCACCCTCAATTAGACTGGTGTGGCAAGGAACCAGAGATTCTCAGTTTTGGAGGATTCTATCAGTGAATAGCTCTCTGAAAGAAACTGTCGTAACAGGAAGAAAAACAGCCTGAAGGGTGCAACATTTATTATTCTGCAACTGGCCTCCAGCTCCAGACAAAAGAAAAGGAAATGCATAAGAAATAGTGATCACTTGAAGCCATTTCTGATTTCCTCTGAATCTCTCAAGCACAGGGTAGAATCTGGGCCAGTGCATTAGCACTAATTTATCTGCACAAAATGTCATGTTTATATTATTATTTTTCCAACCTACCGGTTTATTGTCATACTATGCAAAGATTATACTTTCTGCATCTTACTGGACAGAATGTCAAGTGATCTTGCACCATCTTTAGTCTAAGGATACAGGAATTTATGGGAGTTGTAAGTAAATTGTGATAGAGACTAATTGTCATGGTTAGAAGATAAAGTAGTCTTCATTATAGGCAAAACAGGCCTAACTATACATTTACAGAAAATAGCTCTGCTACAAGAGAGGTTTTCTGGCTTGCAAATGAAACTTTTAAAATTAGGATATACCAGGTATCCTCTTATATTTATCACCGTACCTTGTTGCAAGTCCAGTGCCATCACATGGTATCTGAAGACGTGGGTTTTGTTGTGGCCACTATACCATTGTTACCCAAAATAGCATTTTCTCAGCTTTTCCGCTTTCGCTTTTGATTTCTTCTGTGGATTTAAGTGATCTCCTTCCCACAGTTGGGTCATAAGAAGAGAGGGCGGGTTTCAGGCATTACTTTAAGAACCACATTTTTCTGGCAGCAGGTGAATTAGAGGTACTCTGCCAGGTTCTTATAATGCTGGAGTTAATAGACTATTGGCATGAGCACTGGCAATTAGGAGTGTCTGTAGCAGACCTCCTATTGCAGTTGCCATAATAGCTTCAACTGTAAAGAGTTTAGTAGTGAAGACAGTGTTGAGTCTTAGGCATTGGCTGAGAAGGTAATTTTTAACTGCCACAATTTTCCTGAGGAAAAGCAAGGATAACCGAACACAATTTTCTGGGACAAAGGAATTGGAGTTCCTTAGTTTTCAAACATTCACAAATTGCGAGTTTCTCAGGGATTGAATCACAAAGATCCTTTGTGGTGGGAAATTTGGCTATTTCAATGCAGTATTTGCTACCAAATTGCCCTGTTGTGTTCAAATAATGGTTTTGTCATCAGCACACATTTTTTTTTAGTGAAGATAATATTCTAAACTGGGTAACACTAGTTGTTCTTTTGACCCAGAAAGAAAATTTAAAAAGTAAGGGAAATACTTTTGTGTATAAAGAAAACATAGTATCTATATGCTATTGCAAGCTTCTGCTCAAAGTAATGGTTTTACTACAGCAGTTGCTTTGTCATGACAATACATAATTGAAAGTTTGACGTTTTCTGACATTTTCTAAATGCACTGATTTTTACTGTATACACCTGATATTAAATGCATTGAATTTGTTAAAGAGAATTCAGGGCTTAGCATAAATTCTTCTCTAGTTACCTATATTGCTGATACTGGTTGAGTAATGAAAATTTCACCTTTCTCCTGAATTCCTAACATCTTGCATTAATAATAGTGTTATTATGGAAAACATATGAGTTGACTGTTTCACCTGAAGCTGATGAAGTCTCACTTGGAGGACTCTTTCCAGTTTGGGTAGTAGATGTCAGCAAATACTAATGCTAAAATGAGAGAGTGGTAGAAGACAGTAGTAGGTAGTCAGAATTACATGAACAATGAAATAGTTTGGTGTGCTTAGTCTGAAAAAGGGAAGACTGAAACATGATATTACAAGCCTTTCATGAGATTTTTTTAAAGACAATGTTATTCCTTTGTTCTGTGTGTCCAAGCAGAATAAGATATGAAAGATGTTATACTTCAGTTGCATGAAAGATGACTTCCATTACCTTTTAGGAAAACATTTTCTTACTGAAAGGCTATCAGATCATGAAATATCTGTTATTAGGTATTTTGAAGAACTTATGTAGTACCAAGAACAACCCTGAGAAATATTTTTCAGTGCAGAATAAAAAGAGTCTGAAGTGTGCCAACTGCGATATATTTACTATTCCAGTGTGCAAGTAATTTCTCTATGACACCTGTATTCAAGCAAGTGCAAGTAACAACCAAACAAATTCTGTGTGTGATCTAGTAGAGAGTAAATAGATCTGGATTTATTTTTCCTTCAGGAATTTCTTGCCAAGAGGTTAAGAGCTATGGAACCACAAAGTGTGTAGAATTAAACACTTGGGCATCTATCTATCTGTCTGTCTACCTCTCTATCTGTCTATCATCTATCTATCTGTCTGTCTGTCTGTCTCTTTATCTCTGCATGTACTCTCAGTGGAAGTTCTACATGACAGATTTGTGCTGTTGATAGCAGGTAAAGCTTTTTAGTATGTACGTGAGTTCTGGGAAGTTGTGATTTGGGAAAATTATATTTTACACTAAATTGATGACAAAATTTGTAAATATCTACCAATTCTCTATGAGCTGTTTCTAAGAGAAAACCCTCTTAATTTACAGGAGATTTATCAGACTCTGTTTTTTCTACACTTTGTTTTAAGAATTCCAAATTAATTTTTGCTGAATTCATCTCATGTTTTCTTTTAGGTACTAAATCTCAACAAGATCTCCCAATAATTGCATATTAGGGTTTTTGTCAGAAAAACTTGCTAAAATTGCAAATTGTGATTAATATTTTTCTCTTATCTTAACCAGCTTGGGTAAATTATTTCAGATATGATAAAAATAAAACATTGCCAGCTACCCTTATATGTTAATTACAAAGATGGAAAAAAGTTATACATTATAGGATACAAAAAAATGAACTAAAACTCTGAGTTAATCACAGAAAGAAAATCGCAACCCCAGTGGTATCTGTTCCCATGTTAAGGAGGAAAAGTTGCAGAAAATAGTTTTTTGCAAATTGGTGAAGAGCTGTCTATATAGACTGGGTCAAACTCAGGCCTGATTGAAACTGGAGTATCATGGAAATGAAGGAATATTGTTGTGAAAGGGCTGAGTATACTTCATATATTGCAGTGCCAGAGAGCAGCCTCTTTTAGTAAATAGGATTAACTGCCGTCTTTAAATTTTATGTAGTTTAAAAAAGCCTTAAAAACTTTCCTTTGTTAAGTAGCTCAAGTTGTGGTTTTTAGTCCTTTCTCTTGAACTCAGCAATTTTTTGAGGAGAGAGTGCATATCTGTTATCAAGTATTATAAAACCCTCTTCTTAACTGAAAGCAGTAAATTGGGAGTTTCAGCTTAATTTGGTATCCTTCACTTCTCTGGTTATTTCTTAATTTTTGCTTATTAAGTAATACTGAGTATGAGGAATAGAAATGATTTCTTTATTTACCCTGAAAATATTGTAATTAAAATACTGCAGACTGGATCAGTCTCTGCCTTTACCTTATGAATGAACTGATGCAATGATTGCCTCTCAGTCATTCATAGAGGACTATCTGCAATACTTACACAATCCATCTGTCCTGAAATTTTAATTCTATCCTTTTTCTGTAAATGGATTTGTACATTCTTTAAACCATTAGAGAGATCACTTTGGCTTCTTATTTGCTTGAAAAAAAATGGAGTATATTGCTCATGAAGTTTAAGAGTTAATTGAGATCTTTCAACAATCTTTCAATCTTTCAATATTTCAACAAAAATGCTGTTTCTACAAATTCTCCTTTACACTTCCAGTTTGACAATGAAAATAGTGTTTTAAGTGTTGGTTTTGATGATGTTAATCAACACATGCACTACTTGTTAACAGCAAGTTAACTCTGAATAGTGAGAAAGTCCAGCATACTTGGATCTGGTTGAAACTTTTATTGTTACTTCGACTAATAAGTTCTAATGTTGGTACAAGGCAAGATTGCCATCTTCTGTGCTTTGCTTTTCTAGTTTGGTTCAATTTGTTCTCATATGGCAAAAAAAATCCTAAGATTCTGCTTGTAAGAAATTCTCAGATTTCTTGTTCTTCTCTTTCCCTTAAATCTGTGTTTCAAATTAAATTTCTCAACATAGAAATTTACATTCAGTCTAAAGATTGCTATTCCATGACTTTTATGATTCTTTTGTGAAATGCCATGGAATACATATGCCTAAAACTGCTCTGTTTTGATGTTATGAAAGATTTGAGAAAATTAACGTGTTTGTCATCACAAACATTTTTAGCCAGTTTGTCACAGAGACGTGTCTGAGTATCTTTAAGGACACCTTTCAGAAAGGAACAGATTTTAGTCTAGAATCTGTATATTAAGAATTTTGTTTCCACTAATGTAAACATTCCTGTTTTGTTCTCCTATGTGTATTACCTCCGATATCCTTGCTAAAGCCTTTTTTCAGGTGGTGCTCACTGTTGTGTTCTGGTTCCTAACAGTACGTCTGTGTGTGCTTTACAAAATGTGATTTGCTATGTACTCAACTTCTTTCTACTATACTCAGACTTTTATGGTCTTTAAGACTGTTGAACATTTGCTGAGAATCCAGCTTGGCTTTTATTGTTGTTGGGAGACCAAACAAATTGGTCTATGAAAATAATGTATTATAGTGCATTTTCTAACCCTGATTCTTGAAAGAGAGACTGGTGCACAGCAAATGCCAACATTGATTAAAAACTTTCTTTGCTGTGTTTTAAGAAACCTACATATGTTCTTTTTTTCTACATAGTAGCTAGAAAGCGGATTCCCATCTGTTTCTGTTTGTCATGGCCAAATGTACAAAAATCTGTTTGTACTGATGGTACTTGTTCATCCGGACTAACATGAGTGAAATGTTCTATTTATGAATTACAAGATATAAAATGATATAATTTTCCAGTATTGTTCAGGAAGGTTATTGCAAAGTATGATTTTGCTTACAAAGGCTTTTGCATACTACATTTTATTAGCTAAATTACTCTTAGTCAGAAATTATTAGTCAGAAACACCAAGTGGGTCTATTTCTTTGCTGTTCCGTCTTTCAGCAGTGATGATTAGCATGGACAGTAACTGCATGTGCCTGATACTCTTTAGCTCAGGGAAAGGAGGATAATGACTTTGGCACTTATTCTTTATTTATAATGCTTTGAAAACACATTTGTGAAAGCTGCCTGGCACATAGTTGCTTAGGAGCATGGTATGCTACCTAATGCATTCAGGAGTTTCCTCATAGATATGACTACAAAACTATTTCTGCTCTTTATGGCACACTCAGCTTACTAGGTTTTCTTTCTTTTAATTTATCTTATTATTTTGCCAGAAGCTCATTTCATATTATC
This sequence comes from Edolisoma coerulescens, assembly GCA_013397115.1. NCBI lineage: Eukaryota > Metazoa > Chordata > Aves > Passeriformes > Campephagidae > Edolisoma > Edolisoma coerulescens. The sequence goes on from VWZW01006875.1 coordinate 186,771, forward strand.
CCTTTGGAGTCATGTCTGTTTACTCTAAAATATCCAGCCAGCGTTATCACTGGTTCAGCTGTACAGCTGGCAGGAGCAGTGAGAGCTGCAGCATATGCAGGGTGCTGAAAGCTCTTGGCAACTTTGCTTTTTTGCTTTTTCTAAATCTGCCATGGGCAAAGTTCATACAATGGAAATTTGCCTGTGTTGTAGGTTACATCACTGTGGCTTCTGGGTGGGTACAGGCTGGTAGTAATAAGAATATGAAAATTCTTCTAATAAAATATTGGTGGAAAACCAGCATGGGTTTTCTGCATAGATATTGGGAGCCCAGTGATAATCCTTCTGTGGCCTATGTCATGGTTGCCAAGGAAGATTCGATATGGCTTCTTTGATAGCTTTCAGCAGTGCTCTTGTCAACAGTGCTTAATTGGATAAGGAGATAGTTGAAGAGTCAAGTGAGGCAGCCTCGGAAAAAAGGTGTGAGCTGATTTTTGTTGAACAAGTTTTCTATTATGTTTAAGAAAATGAATTCTTTATAGCATTCTGTAAAGTGAGAAGCTATAAAAGCCCTATGCTTTGCCTGATAAAAAGCCACCTCTTGGGAAAGGAGAGCTTGTAGAATTATGAAAAATTGAATGATCATCAGAAAGCTACTGATTTTATGGAAATGAAAAGCAAACAAACCTTGATATTGTAACTTCTTAGGATGTGTAAGTGATTGTTTGCGGAAAATTACAGTAGGACCCCACTGTCTGACTCTCAAGAATAACAAAAGGTAAGTCCATTTAAGATTTAGATATTTTACGAGTTTAAAGGAAAGAATCTGAATAAGCAAAGAACAGATAAAAAAATAAAGGGCCAAAACATTTCATAGTGGAACAATAACTGTGAGGATGACCTCACACATAACAATGTTAAAAAGAGATAGTGCAAATGACCAGATTTCCCACCAATATTAATTTGATCATATAATAAGAGATTCAATTTGTGGATTAAAACTGAAATTATTCAGGATAAATCCTTTTGCCTTGAGTCAGATGTCAGATTTTCGTACTTTTTTTATCAATGGAACACAGATTTCTGCCTGGAATGTTTTGTCTGCATTAAGTGTAGTATCATAGTAATATACATCACATAAATTAATATGATTTTGAAAAAAAACCCCAAAAAACTGGCTTTGCCTTTTGCAGAATAAAATAATAAACTGTCAGTTGTAATCTTGGACATTTTTTCCAGTTTCTTGAGTTTTAAGATTGTGTGTCTTACTAAGAGTTTGAACACTGTCTGCCACACTTACAATTTTTTTCCCACAGGTAAAATCAGTTCCTCATAACATTATTAGGTGTGAGGGAAAACAGTACAGTGCATTTGTCCTTTCATAGTTTATTTTCCTGTTCTCATCTCACCCCATTGTCATGGGTTAGCCTTGGCTGAAGGATAAACACCCACCCAAGCTGCTTGCTCCCTCACCAGCTACTGTTGTGGACTCAACTTATGGAAAAGTAATTTAATTTGTTGCCAATTAAAATACATTTCAGTAGTGACAAACAAACTTTAAAACAACACCTTTCTTCCTCCATCTCTGAGGCTGAACTTCACATTTCATTTCTGACCCTTTCACCCTTTGCTTTCCTGAGGGTCACAAGGGAGAAAAAGGTGTATGCTCAGTGTACAGGAATTTTCTCTGTGCCACTCCTCCTTCTCTCACTTTTCGTCTGCTTCTGTGTGTGTTTTGCCCACAGGTCACAGTTCTTTTAGGTTTCCAACTGCTCTGGTATGGACTCTTCACAGGCTGCCGAGAAGTACCTTCTCTGCCGTGGAGACCTCTGACCTTGGTGTTCCCTCCCCCATTTTTCACTCTACTTTGTGTTCCCTCCTCCTCTTACTGCTTGCTGTCTTTTCCCTTTGTTAGGCATGTTTTTCCTGAGTCTCCTTCATCTTGGCTAGAGGGCTCAGTCATGCCCTAGGGCTGGCCCATGGGGCCAGCTGGAATGGATGATGTCCAGCACTGGGCAGCCTCTGGCCTCTCCCCATGGAGGCTGCCCCTGCAGCTCTCCCCTGCCATAGGCACACAATGCAGTGATTTATACTATTAAGACCATTTTCAATTTCTGCTTTTATTCTGCTTTTAATCTTTAAGCAAAGGTTCATCATCCAGAATTGTTGTTCAGAAATTACATTTTCACGATAATGATTTATTTAGGGTATATATGTGTTGCTTTAGTGCTTTAAAATCCCTGCATCTGTGATTTGGACTTCTGCTTGTTATGCTGCTGCTGAGACTCAGATAAGCTTGAACCCTTGGAGAATTCACTGTTATTTGAATCATAGTGGCTTTGCTAATCCCCCTGCTATATTTCATTTTGGAATCTGTCTTTCCTTAAATGCCTGTCACATTTACATTTAAAAATGTGACATTACATCTATGGTACTTTTGGCTTTGGTTTTTATTATGCTGGGAATTCAAGATACGCCTTTCTGTTCTTAGACACAAATGCAGTATAACTGCAGTTCTCTGGATACCATAGCTGATTATTAAGGTACAGCATATTCTCTGGGAAAAACAGTGTCGCTTTATAGACTGACTTGTTCTGTAGTGAAGTTTGAGGTATTGAGGGCATTAAATTTCATGAACGTTGGCTTGTAGCACATGTCAAACTGCAAAATGGAAGTTAATCATAGTCTGTGCTAGCACATGTGTACTTAAGTGGTAGTGAGTTTCCATAATTTTAACATGCCTGAGAAATGGAAGTACTTGTTTTCTCCTAACTGTGGATAGCTGTGCTGATTTTTAAGTAGTGTTCCCCCGCTCTTTTTTTAAATTCTTTTTAACCTGTGCTTGTGCATGAAGGTTAGTACAGGTATGTTAACATAAGCTGCCACCGTACCTTCTTTTCCTGCATAGTCACACTGAAGTTTCTGGTTTATATTATAAAAAATTTGGTTTGTGAAAATAATAAGTGTTTCGATATTAATTGCAATCTTAGGCAACAGCTTTTGTAACGTAAATTTACAAAATTATTGTGAAGCTGTCTTCAGAGTACAGTAATACATATGTACTGTTTTTTTTCCCTTGTATGCTTTGCTTTGTAAGTATTACTCTCTTTTTCAAGTCTGTTTGGTTTGATTTTCAAAATCCCTATGCACTGAGAAAACCTCATTAATGCTATGCATAAAATTGTTGTTATTGTGGTCACTGTGCCATAGGAAAAATGGTAAAGCTATAATGTTTCTGTATATTTTGCACCTAAATATTGTTTAAGGGAGTCTGGTATTTCCACATCAAACATGTCTGACTGTACTCAACAAATGCCCAGATTCAGACGCAATGCTTTTTTGAAAGATGCCATTGTTAGAATTGTCAGATGAGAGAAGTCTGATTTATTATAGTTGTTTATTTTTGAGAAACTCGTTCAGCAAACTTTGTGAATCTGAAGAAAAATAAGTGTGCTATGTATGCAGTTGTAGTTGGAGCAAAGGTTGGCTTTTTAATCTTTTCTACACATACTGTTCCTGTTTCTTGTTCTCCTTTGCAGTTAAAACAAACTTGATGGTTCACCTGATGGCAACAAGCAGGTTTTGTGTCATTCTCAGAAGCTGCAGAACCCATTCAAAACATTGTTCTTGGTGTCCATTTGTAGCTGTGGTTAAAATGGTTCAGTCAGTTCAGTCATGCTGATAGGAGTTGTATGCTAGAATATGCCCTGTGAGAACAAGGATACAGCCCTATCAGAAGTTGCACATAATGAGTCACTTTATGGAATTTATATGCTATTAATGATAGCTCTTTTCTTCAGACAATCTATTTTTTCTTAAAATATGTTGTCTTTTAAGTAGCAATGGTCTGCATTGCTCTAAGTAGTCATGAAGTCTAATGAGCAATAAGAAAGCTTAAATATATCAGGGATAACTACTTTATCAAAAGAAAGTCTGATTATAGTGTATGACTAAAGATTTAATTTGAATCCAAAGTATCAGACTAAATGACTATTAAGACTCTGAGCAATTTATAATTACATTAATATTGTACATAGAAAATGAAGGCATGACAATAAAAGTCTTCCATGTAGGAGAAAACATCATATGTCTTTGCATTCTAATTGATTGTAACTACACTCAATGCATGTTGACCACTACACTTAAATGTTGAAATATCCTGATGTTCAGCGTTGATAGGTTTTAAATTAGTTTAGGAGAAACCCTCAGACTTGGTGCTCAGAAGTCAAGTGAAGTATTTTAACTAGGCCTGCTGAGTTTTCTTGGGTTTTTTTTGCTTTTTGTGATTTGACCCTTTATCAGTATTATGAGAAAAGTATTTCCTACTTCTTCCTCTGAGAATATGCAACTCTTTAAGCTTATGGATTTGTTAAACAATCATTCTTGCATTTTACCTGGGAATACAACCAATCTCTTTAATTTATCTTCTTTTGCTAACTAGTGGAATTTATAGAGGTTAATGTGTACCATAACTAAAGAGTTTCAAAATTCACCTTCAGTAATCACTGATGGGGAAAATACACTGGCTTTTAAACCTTGTGGAAGTTACCATTTTCAGTATATGTATATTGTTTTCAGACACTGATATAAGTGTGGCATGTAAAGATACATAGATGAAGTTGTCAGTTATTTTGCATGTTTCATGGGATCAAAGAATAATACAGGGCCCTGGTTTCTCTGAGGCCAGTCTGTCCTCCTGGAGAAACATTTTTCTTCTTATTTCCCATCTCCACCACTTGTATTTCAATGAATGACTGCTGTCTCTCGCCCTTTTGTGATCCACTACTCTTACTCTGTTCTGTTGGTAATCTCTCAAGTAGCAGAGGGGTGCTCTTGGTTTCCCCTGAAACATTTTCCGTGCTAAATGTGCTCATCTCAGTCTCCTCATGCTCTTTTCTCTGACTACCTTGAACCTCTGCTGAACACCTTTTTATCTACATTTTTCTTAAAGGGAGGGAACTGGACACAGTTATCTTGGTGTGATCTATGCAAAAGGTACTAAAAAGAAATTAGTCTTCCAAAGTGAAGAAAGGAGATGGGGGAGTAGGGGCAGGTATGGGGGTGAATTTTTTTGTTTGTTTGTTTGTTTGTTTTTGTTGTTGTTAAATGTCTTAAACCGGGGGCAGTAAAGCATGAAAGATATTATATTGTATTTTCCCCAGTCTGTGTTAATTAGCAAACTCTAACAGTGTCCAATAAGAGTGTTGCCATGCCCTTACAAAATCAAGTGAGCGGAATACAAGATTTTTTTAATATGTAGGAGATCAAACAAATATTTCATGTTGATAACCTTACCTCTCTTTTTTTGCCAGTATTTCATAGTGTATGTACAAGTGATCTTATTTTTGTACACTAACTCATGTTATGAAAAATTCTTCCGTTTGGGTAGGTGATCAACTTTTATTATATATCCAATAGTATCAGTTTATTTTACCTCATTAGAGATTATTACAGACAGAGTTACAGGTATCATTAGGCGTGTTTAAGAAAATAATTGTATTCTCTGAGCAGCACCATTCACTTTCACTGAAGAAGTAAGATGACATGTTCCTCAGTCATACTTAAGAGGAGGTTTGTGATTTTTATGTGTTTAGACTCCTTTGGGTGATGGACTGATGGTTTCCTGAAACAGAAAATATTGCCTGGAAACTTCTAAGTGAATAAGTTTGAGCATTTAAGGTTGGAAGGAAGTACAAATGTCTTTGGTCTGTGTTTTTTAATCAGTATTCTGTGTGTCTGTCTTCTGTATGAAAAAGAACATTTTCATAGTTGCGAGTTGGAACTAGTTCCTAGCCATACTTTGTGTCAAGCTGGGTATCTTTGAAGCAGTGATTAACAGAAGATTCTTTTGCCATTTGAGACCAAGATACAGGCACAGAAGGGCCAAATGGAATATGACTTTTGAAAATATTGGAATTTCCCTTTTAATTTATATTCTGTTACACTACAAATTACATAGTGTCAGAGTTTTCTGTAGCATAAGTACTTGTCCAATCCACAGTGATTCTCAGTAATGTACCTCTTGGTGCAAGTTACTCAAATTCTTTAATTTTCTTCTGTAACTGGGACCACGGATTAAAGTAATGTGATATTGCAGCTGAGTTTCTAAGGAAGAACATAATTTCTAGTATATTAAAATGCACTGTCAGCTTTCTAATCCATTAACAGTTAATCTCTATAAACTGGAAAAGACCATTCTTGGCAGACAGGAAGTATTTTTGACATTGTTGAGAATATGATATATTTAAATCACCCTTACTCCCTGTTCATTTAAAATCTTGATTTGATTTCAAAATTGCCATCAAAGTCCTGTGGAGACAGTTAATTGATCTGTGGAGGAGTACCTGTTTTATAGTAAAATCACAGAAGTTAACTGGTGTTGTTGACCTGTAAACAATGTTAAAGTTTTTTAGTCACCTGGTACCTCTTATAAGGTACATCACCTTGTTAATGGTAGTACTATAAACATTGTGCAACTGCACATGACTGTGTGTTTCACGTGAGGAGAGAAGAAAGTGTTTAAACAGAGTGTATGGCTTGGAAGTAGGAGTGGCTTTAGTTTATGTTTGAACTGAGGAGTGCAAAACATGCAGAGTAGCATGGTACCATTTTATGGTCCACATGACTGTGGTGCTGTATACACGATACAGTAATTCAATAGCAAGTATGTTAAAGATGCTACGATGAGGTTATTGTTATGTGAAGTAACTGAATCTCTCAGTTGTCAGGATAAGAAACAATGCACACATTCTTAATTGAGAAAACATTTTTTCCAAGCCTAGCTCATAATGATGTATTTTCTTGCAATGGCTTGGAGACATTAATTCAGACAATTGAAATGATTAGAAAAGTAGTATTGTCAGGAAAATGAGAATTATTTACAGAAGAACAGGCAGATAAAGAGATTGAGACTGCACACATGATCTTACGCATCTGGACTACATTTGTGCAAAACAGATATCCATGGACAGTGTTTCATTGTTTAAACATTGTTTTTCATTCAGATATTTGTTCCTTTAAGATGAAAACCTTCTTTCATTTAAAAGAGGTGTGAAAGGCTGCATGAATTACTGGTCACAGATTCTGAAACAAGGGCCTGCAGATGGGCTGGCTAGTTACATTTGAGCCCAGTTACAGGTTAAAGCTTTGTTTCCTCTTTTGGCTAGGAGGCTGTGAGAATAATGAACTTTTAGGTTACATCAGGGAAAGAGTCTTTTTAGCTGGAGCAGAGAACATTGATACAGATTCTTTTGCCTGTGATTGTTACAAATCTACAACCTGTTTCTCATTTTATTCAAATGTAAAATAGTTGCTGCTTTTCCAAGTTTGGAGAAACTTACGTTTCCTGGAAATCTAGAAATTGTACTTGAACAAATAAAATTTTTTGAGTAACAGGATGCAGATGAAGTTAGCTGGAAGGGTAGGAAGCCTTGAGCACAAGGCTTCAAGCTATGAATGAAAAATGGACCTACGAAAGTGTGGAGTGGTGGTAATGGGACTGCCTCGTTGGTAATTTTTTGTTTGGTGTAATGGATATTTTAAAATTATTGTTATATTGCGTTTGATGAAGAAATGAATTACTCCTGTTTTAAAATGCTGAAACCATGGCAGGGAGGTGTCTTTTTCGTAAATTGTTCTCTCTCGGTTATGCAAACCTGTCACCCCCTAGGTGTCTCTTCTCAAATGTGGAGAAAAATGTTACTTCAGTCTTAAGTGACATTGTTGTGACAGGAGAGTGATGTAGCACAGCTTCTGGCAGAGGTATGCAAGCCAGCACAGTGTCAACACTTAAATTTCATTTGTTTGTTCAGTGATGTAAAAAGACGGACCTCTGGTGGCAGCTGGGAGCTCATCTCTTAGAAATGACCAAGACTTAGGGTCTGTGTAGCTGATGACTGTGCGAACATTGCAGGATGTTGTTCAATAAAAGAAATGGAGTTGTAGATAGTATCAGTAACAATTGTACTTGCAGTGGTATAAAAGTGTCGCTGCCATTGTAGAGGACCACAGTAAAACTCACCTGAAAATCTATGAAACTCTGAACATTTGTGTTCCAAAAAAGTTAATTCAAAAAGTTGTTGACAGGAAAGACTTTTTGAAAGCAAATAGAAGAAAACACCCTTGATTTATTGAAAAGAGCAGAGTCAGCACAGAGAGAGACAGCAAAGGTACAGAAGTTGGATTGAAAAACAAGCTACAATTTTATTTATAAATGCATTTTAGCTTTCTGTTTTTCTCTATGTAGGTTGGATCTAGGATACCAAAATGTACTTGACTTGTGGGTAACCAAATCGTGTAGCTCTGTTGCAGACCTGGTGGGTTTCGAAACATTATCCTTGCAAGTATGTTAATCCCAATACAAATATGAAAAAACCACTTAGGCAATCTATGAATGTATTTAAGCTGGCATCACAATTAAATTTTTATGCCTAGTGGAAGCGAACTTCCAGATTGGAGTCTGTAAAAACAGTTTAGAATATGATAACAAAATACATTTTTTTCCTCTTCTTAATTTTAGGGTGGGAGGCTGGGTAGGTCAAATGAGGAAAAAGATATAGGGCATACATGTAATTCTACGGATATTAATCAGAACTGAAAACCCATAGAACAGCAATGAATTGTGCATATTTTTTTCTAGAAGTCAATGCTGAGTTCAAAAGCAGAAGGACAAGAAAGGGCATAAAATAAAAGTGTTTGCTCCTTGTGCAGTAGAAATAGACATCTTGATTCTGCTTTCATTTTGTCACTAGAACCACTTACTTACTTGAAATTGGAATTTTGCTCGTTAAGATTGCCATAAATGGAACATTAATAAAATTTCAACCTGCTTAAAACCTGTGCCTAAAAAAATAGGAAAAATAGATAGCTTTTTGTACTTGAAATATACTGCTTGGTATCTCTTTATTTTTTCAATTTCCTACATAATCAGCCTGAAAGAAATAAACATTAGAAGGAAATGAACCTCACAATCCAGACCTCATTTGGTAGGTAAATAACAAAAGAGCTTGTTTGTGGGAATTCCTGTGGTAGTTGCAGGCCTTTGTTGGAGGATGTTTCATTTAACTTGATACTGTATGAAGAATGTGAACTTTTAGTAGGGTTTTTTAGCTGCTCTGTTCACTGCAGTTGACATCTTCCATAAGAATGTTGTCCTTGAAGAAGACAGCAAATAATAAATCCATCCCAGTGCCTTCTGTCTACAATAGTGAAGAAATGGGAAGGAGTCATTTTGTCTTTTTAGCATAAAGGGTAGCAGGTGTATTATTTGCTGAATAAATGTTTCAGGGAAAAATGACTTCAGGAAGATGGGCACCTAGTTTCAGAAGGGTAATCTTACTGCATTTTTGTCCTGTAGCACAAATACTTCACACATGCTTGTGATTAATTTGGATGAACGCAGTGTTGCTGACCCAGGCAGCAATAATTGGTTTTAACTTAATTCTTCTTCTGTTTGTGACTCTCTTGAGCCCAGTTTTATTTTCACCTTAAGATACCTATGTTCACAAAACTTCTGATTCTGCAAGGCATGGTGCCTCCTCAGTTTTCACCCTCAGTCAACAAAAGCTGAAAAATCTTCATATTTTCTCAGAAGGTAGAGGCAACTTATCAATAAATTAAGATGCTTTAATTCCCAGTCCTTCTATCTTTCCTGATGCAATTTCATGATGTACAAGTCTTGAGTTTAAATTGCTAGTTCTTTTCCAATAGGTTGGTTACAGTTGAAAAGAACATCAAGTAATATTCCCCTCTTTGTGTCACGTCCTTCCCAGCGGCAGGTTTAGTGTTCGCTGCGTGTGTCTATTAAGCATTAATTCTCTAACTGTATTTAGTAAGAGAGAGCAATATGGTACGTACCAGTGCAAGAATCTTAATTTCTACAAAACATATGGCATAGAATTATCTACTTAAAGATGGAACAATCTGATAATAATTTGGTAGAGTGACATCTGTGCGATAAAATAAGATGCTGATCACACTGGAAAAGTAAACGCAAAGTTGTATACTAACCATTCTGACATCACCAGAAAGCCATTATCATTCCTCTATGGAATGTTAAAATTTAATGATCTAATTTGGTCTTATCACATGCAATATAAATAAAAAATAACCCTATTAAGTATTCAGAGACCCTGCTGAACACAAAACTTCTAAATAGTATTTTTTAGGATTTGGACTTACAACACATACTTATGTTTAACAGGAGATAAGGGAATAATGCTAGGAGAAAAATAAAAATTCTGTGGTCCTTTCCATCCTTTATTGAAGATGTTTACATATGCAGTTCTATGCTTTTTAGAGTTTCATTTCTTCTCCTGTTGGCCTTGCTGTCAGGATATGTGACTTAACATCAGTCTTCACTTTTGTCAAAAAAAACCATAAGGACATAATTACAGCTTTTGCCTGAATGAAATGACAGTGATGATTCAATGAGGGCAATATGAAGTGTATTCATGTTAGAATGCCAGATCTGAACTTGGAGAGAAAGCTTTTGCGAATCAGAACATAGACTTGTATTACCTAAATTTATGAAAGTCTGCAAGGAAGCATCACTTTATTTTTGAATGTGCACGATTGAACGTCAAGATGGCAGATCTTCTATTTTAGGCTTTGCAGTTGAGGATTTCCCTTCCTTCATCAGATTTTTAAAGTGGAATGAGAATACCTGGAAATTTGGACACTGCATGGAAACTGAACTCAATTCTGTTTCTCAAGTTGTGATTCTTAATTAAAACTGTTACAGACTGTAAACTATTGTTTTCTTTAACTGAACTGTTGTTGACGTTTTAGACATGCAGCAAGCAAGGAAAAGATCTAGTGAAATGATGGAAATGTGTAACAAATTCTGATTATTCTGCTTTAAGTTAAGGTAGTTCTCTGATAGAAATGGTTTAATTATGTGGTTGCATGGATAACTTTTTTAGTGCAAGTCTTTAAGAGCAGATTTGATGGCAGTATTTGAGTTTTGCAGTACTGAATCTATATAAATTGTATTTAATGTAGAATTAGTCAATAGTCAATACTGTTTCTTATTGATCCTTTTTACTCTTCTTTTAATTATCATTTTCCCTCTTCAATTTACTGTGTTAAACAGCCAGGAAAAACAGCTTTTCCATTTCTTAATGGAAAGGTACTGCTGTTGGCATTCTTTTGTTTGTTTTTCTTTCCTTTTTTCCATCCCAAGAACATATTTATGAATGTAGAACATATTTATGTTAGTTGTCTTCTTGACAGTTAATAGATCACAGTAGAAAGGCATTTTTCAAGGCATAAATAAAAGAACTGCATATAGTGATTTCCTTTTACACTTCTTTATTTACAGCGGTTTGGGTTTTTGTTTTGTTTTTCTTTGTTTTTGGGTGTCACTGTATAAAACATACAGATGTGGTGTTTGTTTAAACCAGAAATACAATTGGCTAGAATGAGGTTGAATTATCTAAGATTGGTCTTCACTGCCTGCCAGCCTACAGATCTGATACCAGCTTGTTTAATGATAGATTTCAGGCTAGCTGCAAGTGGGCATTGAACATCTCATAGAAATGTATGGAACTGGTGGAAGTTAATACAGAGTTGATGCAGAAATCTCTTTCACTCTTTTGGCATGTTCTTTGTAGTTAGTAGACTTTTCACAGATGAGAAAGCAACTGGGATATCATACAGGACTGTTTGTTCAGTCTTATCAGTTCTGTCCCTGCCAAATCAAACCTCCTGTAGAGGCTTCTCAGAGGGAAGGGTATGTAACATAACATTATTTTGCATGAAATGCAAATAAGATATTTCTGTAACGATAAAGACTTTAAATTTCAATAGCACTTTTATTTATTTTGGGTGGGATAAAAGTATTTTTTAAATGGACTAAAAATCAGTAAAAGAATGTATTTTGTAGTTTTTAAGTAAGAATCACAGTAATGTAAAATCCATGTGTAATGTCGTGTGTCTATCTCATTAAAATATTCTTAAGGATCTGGCAGCTTTGGAAATGCAGTATTTAGGGTTTTACACTCTTCCAAAATCCTTAGTTAAAAATACTGATCTTTAATATCCTAGATAAGCTTGTTATGAAGAAGTAAATCTGATCATCTTAGTGTCTTAAAAAAGTCAAACAGTTACTCTTAATGAACTATTTATCCCAGTTTTGGGGCCTAACCCACAGGAAGCTAGCCAAATTTTTGTTTTTTCCTATAGAAGCTTCATTACTTTTATTAGACCTTATGACTAGAGAAATTCTTTACCTTCTTGCAGTGTTATAGGAAAAGATCTCCTATTAATTTGGCAGGAAAATTGAATAAGCAGCACATCATATTGTTGCTCTTATAAGCAGAATCCTGCTCTTTTGTCAAAACATAAGGAACAATTGGCTGATGGCAATTTTGATTACTTTAGAAAGTAATTATTGAAAGAAGGCATATAGATCTCAAACGATCCTTTTATCTTTTACAGCCACCCACAAGGAATAATGATAAAATGACACATACTCTTTGTTGTGCTCTGGTTAATAAAAAAGGAAGAGAGCTAAAACTAAGCATACTGTTCTGTAATAGCAAAGTTGTCATAACTTTGTTGTAAGTGTGATGACTTTTGAATCTATATGCTACATAAGATCATCATTTTTGGCAAATCCTCACTGCATTTTAACTCTTTCTAGAGAAGTCTGTAACTCTTCTGTCTCCATTTATACAGCCTTTTGCCCTACCCATAAGAGGGAAGTGTTTTAAAAAGTTTGCCAGCTAGTTTAATTGTATGCAGAGTTAAAAATACTAAAGCATAATGAAAGAGGTTTTAGTTTAAGAACACTTGGCATGTTGAGAGTGATCCATAACTGTTTACTGATGAAGATAAAACTGTCTGAACACATATGTTCCCAGCCTCCTAATGCCAAGGAGTTGTGGTGGTGTCAGTGTATATAAGTTGGTATAAACATGTTAAATGGTGCAATCACCTAGCCAAGGAAGTGATGATACTTCTGTGCTTTGCAACCACACATATCTCTGGTCATACTATCTTCCCAGCTTTGGAGGACTGCTGGAGGATCTGCGTGGATGTAGGAGTGTGGGAGAAGGACCATGGATGTATGATACCATCTCTTCTTTTACATAGATTAGCGCGTTTTGGTTCTGAAATTCTCTTTGTGTCCTGTGCTATGGGGTAATAATGCTCTGCAATACTAAACATCTTTCATTTTCCTTTATTTCCCATTGTGTACTTCTTTCCTGTTCTGTGTTAGTTCTATCTAATGCAGAACAACATGAATCTCAGAACAAAATCAGAAGTTTGGTTTGTTTTTTGTTTTTTTTTTTTTTTTTCCTCCCAAATGTGCGTATTTTTTATTGTCAGTGCAGTGTTTGATGCTACAGGATACTTCTTGGATCAGTAATGTCGCCATCTGGCCTACCTCTGAATAGGCTAATGGCAAGTCATTGCTTTTATTCCAAGTTATACTGGTATTTGAAGATACTAGCTACACTAGTAAGACGAAGAGTAATGAATTGAGACAATTCTGTTATAGACTGGTTTAATAAAGTAAACTAAACCAAAAACATGGCAAGGAGTTCTGGTACCCTAGTAAATGGTTTTCAGTTTCTTATGTAATGATGAGCCTGCGTGCCCCACGTTGAGCTCCTTAGATCAGTTTTGTATGCATTTGTACCTATTGTAACACTTGCTGATACTTAGTTTGCCTCTCATTCTCTTTTATAGGATGATGAATATATAAACAAGTTAAATAGACTTATCTGATATTGCTGCAGAGTTAGTGTGTTTTGTTTTTACTATTCTCTGAAAAACTTAAGTGCAGTAAGACACAGTGAAGTAATGTTTATTTTCCCAATTGTAGGGCATGGTAAATTATCTGAGTTAAGAGGAATGCTGGTCATCATCTTGTGTCAAGACCTTCATTTATACATTCAGCTTACCATCCAATAACTGTAATTTGGCTTTATTCTGTGTTTTAGTGCATTTTTCAACCATATTTTATAGGAGGTAATCTGTGATAACTTCATCACAGCTGTAGTTAGAAGGGTAAAGGGTCCAGTAGTTGGTCTTGCAGAACAGGTTAGTTCTGCACAACTGAGTACACTGGGAGGTGGAGAGGGGTGGGAAGCCCATGTTTGGG